>CAUYRH010005432.1:0-14579 GCA_963574655.1 Perodicticus potto
GGCCTCGGCCTAACTGCAAAACAGAAAAATAGCCGGGTGTTGTGGCGGGCACCTGTAGTCCCAGCTATTCGGCAGGAAGGATTGAGGCAAGAGAATTGCCTAAGCCCAGGAGTTGGAGGTTGCTGTGAGCTGTGTGATGCCACGGCACTCTACTGAGAGCGATAAAGTGACACTCTGTCTCTACAAAAAAAAAAAAAAAATAGAAAAATTAGCTGGAAATTGGGTTGGGTGCCTGAAGACTCAGCTACTCAGGAGGCTGAGACAGGAGGATCATTTGAACCGGGCGTCTGAGGTTGCTGTGAGCTAGGCTGACAGCATGGCACTGAGATTCTGTCTCAAAAAATAAATAAATAAAAATAGAAAAGCCTAGGTGGGTGGATTGCCTGAGCTTAGGAGTTCGAGACCAGCCTGAGCTAGAGCAAGACCCTATCTCTAAAAATAGTTGGGCCTGACTCGGCGCCTGTGGCTCAGCGGGCTAAGGCACCAGCCACTTACACCTGAGCTAGCGGGTTCGAATCCAGCCCGGCCCGCCAAACAACAATGACAGCTGCAACCAAAAAATGGCCGGGCGTTGTGGCGGGTGCCTGTAGTCCCAGCTATTTGGGAGGCGGAGGCAGGAGACTCGCTGGAGCCCAGGAATTGGAGGTTGCTGTGAGCTGTGATGCCACGGCACTCTCTCCAGGGTGACAGCTTGAGGCTCTGTCTCAAAAAAAAAAATAGTTGGGCGTTGTGGCAGGTGCCTGTAGTCCCATCTACTCGGGAGGCTAAGGCAAGAGGATTACTGAGCCCAAGAGTTTGAGGTTGCTATAAGCTATGATGACACAGAACTCTACCTAGAGTGACAAAGTGAGACTCTGTCTCAAAAAAAAAAAAAGCATTGGCTCAGAGCCTGTAGCTCAAGCAGCTAAGACGCCAGCCACATACACCAGAGCTGACTCGTTCGAATCCAGCCCGGGCCTGCCAAACCACAATGACAGGTACAACCAAAAATTAGCCGGGCATTGTGGCAGGCGTCTGTAGTCCCAATTACTTGGGAGGCTAAGGCAAGAGAATCGCTTAAGCCTAAGAGGTGGAAGTTGCTGTGAGCTGTGATGCCACAGCACTCTACTCAGGGCACTGAGGCAATAGCTTGAGCCTCTGTCTAAAAAAAAAAAAAAAAAAAAGAGAGAGAAAGCATTTCCAGCTCGGCGCCCGTAGCTCAGTGGTTAGGGCACCAGCCACATATACCGTGGCAGAAGGATTTGAAACTGGCCCAGGCCTGCTGAAACAACAATGACAACTACAACAAAAAAAAATAGCTGGGCATTGTGGTGGGCACCTGTAGTCCCAGTTACTCAGGGAGGCCGAGGCAAGAGAATTGCTTGAGCCCAAGAGTTTGAGGTTGCTGTGAGCTGTGACACCACAGCACTCTACTGAGGGCGACATAGTGAGACTCTGTCTCAAACAAACAACAAACAAACATTCACTTTCATACTCAATATATATTACTGTAATCATAATTTTGTATGCTTTTTCTTGGAGAGGACCTCCAGAATTATAAAAGCTCAGACCTTACAAAACCTAGATCTGCTTCATATATAGAAATGCATCCCTTCTGAGCAAGATAAAAGCTATAGAATTGGCTTACCCACTAGTGGGCAGAGAAGAAACATTTGTACTGCTTCTCCATCTTTGACCAGCATATCTGGGTAGCATGTTCCAGTCCTGTAATATGATAGCAACTCCTGCGTAGTCCCAGATTATTGCAACCACCTCTCCAGGGATAACGAGAGTCCATGTGAATGATCAACCATTCAGATAACTTCTCCATGCTAATTTCTTCTTAATCATTGCTTTCGAATCTTCCTCCCTGCAGCCTTTTGCTCTCCCTTAGAATACATTTCAAAAGCAATGTGTTTGCTTTCCTATGCCTGGCACATTTGAAAGCGTGCAATAAATAATTGTTAAATGAATAATTTAGAAGAATGAATCCTAGCCTTTCTGGTTCCCAGCCTCTGACAAGAGTGTGAATAAGCTTTAAAATTACAAAAATATGGGCAGTTGTACGAAGGAGGATGACAGCTCTTTTTTTCTGTTTATTCACTAACACAGTGATTTGCAAATTTAGCACGCTTTAGAGAGCCTTATTTAAAGTGCAGATTCACAGGCTGTATTCCCCAGAGGTCAGATTCAGTAGTCTGGGAATGGATTCAGAGACCACATTTTTATTAAGGGCCCCTGGTGATTCTGATTGTAAGTCGTTTCTTGAGAACTTGGGAAAAGGGACAGGATTTAGCTGGGTATAGAATTTATTCATCTCTTGCAACCACTACCAATGTGGTGCATTTTAGTTCAAAATCTGTCCAGGGTTAGTTCCAGACGATCTGGCCACTTTAAATTGTAGCAATCCTTAAATTCTTCAGGCTGCTATAGTGGAAAAAGCACATATTTGAGAAATCGAACAGATCTGGGTTCAAATTGTTACATCTCTCTGCGTCTCAGTTTGTCTGTAAAGTAGGGACAGTGATGCCTCTCATAATTACTGTGAAGATTAAATACACTGATTTATGAAAAGTGTTGTGTACACTGTCCAGTGCATACTAGGCCTTCCATACAAAGCTTTTCACCTAAAAAATAATATTAAAGATGAAATAAATTCCCCTCAAGAACTTTGAGATATGGCGGCACCCGTAGCTCAGTGGGTAGGCCGCCAGCCACATACATCCAGGCTGGGGGTTCAAACCCGACCTAGGCCACATACATCCAGGCTGGGGGTTCAAACCCGACCTAGGCCAACTGAAACAACGATGACAACTGCAACAAAAAATAGCCAGGCATTGTGGCAGGCATCTGTAGTCCCAACTACTTGGGAGGCTGAGGCAAGAGAATCACTTAAGCTCAAGAGTTTAAGGTTGCTATGAGCTGTGATGCCACGGCACTCTACCGAGGGCAACATAGTGAGACTATGTCTAAAAAAAAAAAAAAGAAGTATGAGATACTTGAAATTCTCTCATTTAGACATTCACCTCTTAGACTGGTCTCCTAGTCCTTGTCAAAATGTATATGGCCCTGGCTGTTGTACAGTGATTACAGCACTAGCCACATACACTGAGGCTGGTGGGTTTGAACCCAGGCCAGGCCAGCTAAACAACAATGACGACTGCAGCAAAAAAAAATAGCCGGGCATTGTGGCAGTTGTCTATAGTCCCAGCTACTTGGGAGGCTGAGGCAAGAGAATGGCTTGAGCCCAAGAATTTGAGGTTGCTGTGAGCTGTGACGCCACAGCACTCTACCAAGGGCGACATGGTGAGACTCTGTCTAAAAAACAAAAAAAACTGTATGGCCCTGAAATTAGTGACTAGATACATCACTGTCATTTATACTTTAGTCAAATGTGGTTGCTGGATTATTCTGAGAAAGCAAAGGCAGGAGGAAGACTTGGAGATGGTACGATGGCAAAGGAAGAAAGGGAGAGGCTGAGGGACAAGAGAAGGTGTAGGGGGAAACTGAGGGCACCTGACAACAACCTTTCAAGCATTAATAGTCTTTTATAGGGCCAGGGAGCCTGCTAGGAACCTGGTTTTCAGCCTATTGTCCTGCTTGCCATGTGAAGAAACTTTCAAGGAGTCCCTAAGAAAAAGGAATTTTATTTTTTATTTTTTATTTCTTTGAGACAGAGCCTCAAGCTGTCACCTTGGATAGAGTGCTGTGGCATCACAGCTCACAGCAATCTCCAATTCCTGGGCTCAAGCGAGTCTCTTGCCACCGCCTCCCAAGTAGCTGGGACTACAGGCGCCCGCCACAACGCTCGGCCATTTTTTGGTTGCAGCCGTCATTGTTGTTTGGTGGGCCCGGGCTGGATTCGAACCCGCCAGCTCAGGTGTACGTGGCTGGCACCTTAGCCTGTTGAGTCACAGGTGCCAAGCCAGGAAATGATTTTTTAAAAAGAATACTAAATAAAAATATATACTAATAAATTTTAAAAAATAATACTAAATAAAAATATATATTACCTATATTAATAGGCTTCATATAAAGACATACATGCATTTCACAGTAACAATGAAAGGACACATATTATATTATCTCTACCTAAGTTCAACTAGATCACCTTCTGTTCAAGGAGCAATTTAAAAAGTGGATCATTAAAGTGAAAAAGCCTTCTTGGTAAGGAGGGGGCACTTCTTCTGACAGGGATGTCCAAACACAAACACTAATGAAAGCTGACTAGAAAAGAAAGGTCTATGCACACTTTTCTCAATATCTGACAACACAGATAAGCCAAACAGTCCTCAAATAACCTGCAGGTGGCTGCGGGCTGGAAAGCCCTGATTGTAGCGACAGTAACAGCAGTACCCACCGGAACCCAATCTACTACTGGAAGAGTTGCACAGAGCCATTTTCATAGACTTCAGCATTCAATCGATAAAATTATACCTTTATTAATGTGAGATCCCAGAACATTCTGGCAGACCAATCTTATGAGACAGAGGACCAAAATTCACAAGAAAATGGCCACTCTGGTCACAGCAGCACCAAGAAAAGTTCTTTTCCATGTAGGGAAAACATGCATCCTTGTTAAACTCCTGGCTTCACCTCCTCTCTCCACAGCAGATGACTCTCCCTCCTGCTTCTCAAAAGAACTGAGGCCTTAAGATTTCTCCAAACACCTATTCCCTGCACTTGCAGTTTGCCGCTGGAAATCCCACCCTTGCTATGCCATGGAGCTGCCCGGCTCCTGGGCACAGCTGAACCCGAGGGCCGGCTCCCTCGGCAGTGTCCTGCCAGGCAGCTGCAGCCCTCCCCACCCCACTACCGGAGCCTCCCTTCAGCCCTCCTCATTTCCTGACAGTAACACTCCTGCCTGGTTTCCTGGCCTCTGGTCAATCCACTACTGGTGGTGCCTTCTTAATGTTCAACTTTACTCCTGATTAAAAGAAACTTAGAGGCTTACCAAATTGTAAGCTAGCCATACTCTCAAATACTTATAAACTGGAAGTGATATTTAGGCCCATGTTCACAGCTCCATTTGCCCACCTTTACGGAGTATATGTCAGGCACTGTTCTCTACTGAAGCAGAGTTCTTTTTTTTTTTTTATTTCAGGTTAATATGAGAGTACAAATAACTAGGTTACAATGCTTGCATCTGTTAGGTAGAGTCCCTCTTGTAGTTGTGTCCCTCACCCGGAAGGTGGGCCATATACCCAACATTGCACCCATTAAATGGGAACACACCAGTCTTCTCTTCTTTCTCCTTCCTCTTCCCCCCAACTTGAACTGATGTAAATTTTTCTCTCTTGTGAGTATTAGATCTTCTACTAGCTTCATATTAGTATTGAGTACATTGGATACTTGCTTTTCCATTCTTGTGATACTTTGCTAAGAAGAATGTGTTCCAACTCCATCCAGGTTAATACAAAAGACGTAAAGTCACCATCTTTTTATGGCTGAATAGTATCCCATGGTATACATATACCACAGCTTGTTAATTAATTCTGGGTTGATGGGCATTTAGTTGTTTCCATACCTTGCCAATTATAAATTGAGCTGTGATAAACAATCTAGTACAAAGGTCTTTATAACAGAATGATTTTTTTTCTTCTGGGTAGATGCCTAGTAATGGGATTGCAGGATCAAATGGGAGGTGTAATTTGAGTTCTTTGAGGATCCTCCATACTTCTTTCCAAAGAGGCTGTATTAGTTCACAGTCCCACTCATGGCATGAAAGTGTCCCCTTCTCTCCTATCTGCACCAGCACCTGCAGCTTTGATGTGGGCTGTTCTCACTGGGGTTAAGTGATATCTCAGGGTGGTTTTGATTGGCATTTCTCTAATGATTAGGGACCATGAACATTTTTTCATATGTTTGTTAGCCTTTTGTGTGTCTTTGTTTCTTTTTTTTTTTTTTTTTGAGACAGAGTCTCACTCTATTGCCCTCAGTAGAGTGCCATGGTGTCACACAGCTCACAGCAACCTCCAACTCCTGGGTTTAGGTGATTCTCTTGCCTCAGTTGTCTGTCTTCTTTAGAGAATGTTCTATTCATGTCTGTTGCCCAGTGACAGATGGGATTGTTTCCTCTTTTCTTGTTGTAGTTCTCTGTAGATTCTAGTTATCAATGTTTTGTCGGATTTATAACATACAAAAATCTTTTCCCAGTTCTGAAGGTTGTCTGTTTGCTTTAACTGTTGTGTCCTTACTGTGCCGAGTTATCTTTAGAGCACCTGTTACAGTGCTCCACAGTGTAACCCTCACTTATCCTCCATCTATTCAACTGACACTTATCAAGTGTCTACCGTGGGTCAGACATTGCACTAGGGACCGAAGATATACTGGAAGACTCAGGCCTACCCTTGTGAAGTTCACAGTCTATCAAGGGAAGCAACTTTCTATAGACAGAAAAAGTCCCTGCTGGGGAGAGTTCCCAGTAGTCTCCTGTAAGACAGATGGCTCTAGCCAGAATTTCTTATCAGGAAAAAGTTACACCGTCTACATGCAAGTAACTATAGCAGAAAAAGAAAAAAAGAACTATACTCACTTTAAATCTTTAACTTATTTAAGTACTTTAATTTGCTTTTGTTAAATCTTGAACAATCACTGTGTTTCTACTTGATCATTTTCTTGTCCAGATAACATATTGGGTCTAATTTACCCTCATAGAAGGGTCAATTAAATGCTTTCTACTCCTGTTAACCACTTCCAAATTGAAGGTGTAAATGAATTCTATGTTGCAATACTGAGATGTAAGAGTATCAATAACATCCAGTTAAACCATGCAAGGAAAAGCCACCTTTCTTTACCTAAACATTCTTCCTGTAATTTCATAATGGCTTCTATTTAATACAGAAATATCAATTCTGCTTAATTCCAAGAGAACTTCTAACACTGGGAAGCAAGCTCTCATTTGCTCAGCCTGGAAAAGTGTAAGGACAGCAATGTGTTCACCATGGTTGTCATACAAAGGAGTTTAGGTATCAAAGGTCAAGTCCTCAAAATGAAAGAATTTTAACCAGGAAAGTGGCTCATATTCGCTGGCACAGGTATACAGGATCAGAGGGGCTAGGTAACCTCACCATCAGCACCTTGTAAGTGACACATTCTGTACTCAAACCCAGACCAGAGTGATTCTGTATCAAACACTCAACCTCTCAGAACACACGTAGGTGCCACTCAGGGCATGAATGTGAAACAAATACACTGATGACATTAATTGTATTACCTCCTCATGTTTCATATATGCGCTGGTGACAACTAGGCATCTAGCCAGCAATCTTGCCCTCGGGAATATTATCTCCATATTTCTGGTACCGTGGTAATAAAAGAATGCTGACTCGCTATGGGTAATGAAAAGTCACTTTCTACTAGACAACAGTCCCAAAACTGATCTGGGGCAAAGCAAAATGCGACCCTGTAAACGTGGTGCCTGCATCAAAGTTGCAGTCAACAGTCATCGAGGAAGCAGGCGCTTAGCTGAAGATATAGTTGGGGTTCCCATCCTAGGGAACAGGGGTGACATGGAAGGCTATTGAGTGCTTCTCTTCACACACTTCACGAAGAAACTGAGGTAAAAGACCACAGGAAAGACATCCGTTATGCACCTTTTCTTTCTCTTTCCAATTTTGAGTATTTTTAAAATTTCTCTAACTTGTTAATTGGTAGACTGTGAACAAAAACCTTTAAAAGAATAAAAAACTCACTTCCATAATTTTTAAAAACTACTGGGGAAAATAGTATTTTACTTGATAAACTACAAACTACCCAATTCTAGAATCTTCTAGAACAGCATTGCCTAATGGAAATATTGTGAGCCCCTGAATATTATTTAGGATTTTTAGTAGCAACATTAAAAAAGAAAAAAGAAAAGAATTTTAACATATTTCATGTAACCCAAAATATCTAAAACCTTATCATTTCAACATGTAATCAACCTAAAATTATTAACGAAAATATTATTAAATTAAAAATTATTAATTTACACTCTTCTAATATTTACACTTCAAAATTGGCTATGACCTGACCCTTACAACACATCTCAATTCAGGCACAAAACTTTCATCAGAAATAAGTGACCTGGTTTAAACCTTACACAATTTATAGCTAAAAAACTACATCTGCATGTGCACATTGTTCCAAATGTACTTAAAAGTTTTCTAATAACTGAACTATCAATTCTAAATTTTAAATTAAGTGAAATTAATTTAGTGCTACTCAGAGGCACTGTCTGCCTGAGCAGGACAGGAACAATCACCGTTGTTCCTGACATATGGCTAGAACAATCTAGCTCATGTGCGGGGTGGCTACCACATTGAACAGTGTGGCTGTAGAGTTTTCACTTGCTCGGTCAGTCAGTTCAGAAAGAATTCCCCTAAATGGGAAGAGACCTGCCCCCCATTCACTTGTGAAGAAAATCCAGAAGACTGACTCCCAATGCTGTACTAGTCCTACAAGAGACTCACCCTGCAGGGTCAACATCGGCTTGTTCAGGGGATTATCCTCTCTGATTTAAACTAACACAACCTGATAGAAGAGGCAGTTCAACAAGCCAAAGTTCAAACTCAAGGGATTTTAAAACTGTGGATATTTTTTCAAGTTCAATTCTCTGCCTCCCTTACAGCCTACCTTGGTGAATTTAGGAGCATGTTTGTTGAGGTTCTGTTAAGTGCCAGTTCCATATACCCCAGTCTTTATACCATCTATCATTTACTTTTTATTTTTTTTAAATACAGAGTCTCACTCTGTTGCCCTCAGTAGAGTGCTGCAGTGCCATCAAGCTCACAACAACCTCAAACTCTTGGGCTCAAGTGATCCTCTTGCCTCAGCCTCCTGAGTACCTGGGACTACAAGCACCCACCATGCCACCCAGCCAGTCTTAATAGAGATGGGGTCTCACTTTTGGCTCAGGCTGGTCTCAAACTTGACAGCTTAAGCCCTGTCTCCCAGAGTGCTAGGATTACAGGCATGAGCCACCTCATTACCCAGCCTCATTCCTCCTCAAGCAATGCAGTGAGACAGGTAAATGCCAAAGAGGGTGACCATCATTTGCTAATTGTCACGGACCTAATTACAAGGGGTGAAGCAGAGATTCAAGCCCAGAAGGTCTGACTAGATTTCTTCTAGTCTGTCCACTAGAAGAGCCCTCTTATTAACCACACACCCAAATTCACACTTTTTTCACAAAGATCACGTATTACTTTGCCACTGTGCCAATGAGGCACAGGACAGAAGAAATTTGCCCAGGGACACAGTGAGATTCCACACCCAGTGCTCTTTCCAAGATACCCAGTGTCAGGGAGCCAGGCAGGAGGACACCTGCAGTTTACTGCACGCCATACACATTCCCATCTTTCCCTTAATCTTCCCAATCACTTTGTGAGGAATAGATTACAAGTAAAGAGATAAGAATTGCAAGGGGTCACACTGCCCACTGGCCTCACAGCGGAGATCCCAGGTCTGTGTCTAGCACAGGTGGGACCTTGGCCCAAGACCACCTGATGTCAAAGCTCTCCCCAACCTGCAGTCACTTTCTTTGTTCAAGAGAAACCTTATACCAAGCTGATATAATGTAACTGTACACTGTTGGTAGTATCAGAAAGTTGTGTATTTCCCTATAATTCAGATGCCATTAAAATTTCTGATCCTATGTCAGACCTTATCCAATATAATGATTTTCCCGATCGGCTCCAGTGTCTGGAGCTCAGGAATTGCATAAAATGAAAATACATATAACAGGAATAGTTATGGCTTCTAAGAAGGACTTTCCAAGTGATCCAAAAAAGAGGAATCTTCAGGAACATGAATGACATGCCTATCGTTGTGATATAAAAATGATGTGCCTTTCATTCCATGAGAACCTTTTCCTGACCATAATAGGTAAGAGCTAAGGAGTCTGTGGATGGCAGAAAAATTGGATTGGAAATGGTCTTTTCTTATGTCTGACTTGATAAAGTTTTAGCTTAATTTGCATACAACAAATTCACAACTTAACAAAACAAAAAAGACATAGAGAAGGCTGGTTTTATTGGGTTAAATCTTCAGAAAAGAGGATTTCAAAGGAGAAAGCAACTTGGCTCCTGAAGGCATTGGCAAAACGGAATTGGCTTTTCCCCAGGGCAAGATTAAACAGGCCAACCTGGCAGTGACCCAGGGTGACAACCCACCGTTGGGTAACTAAGCCACCACTGGGAAATACTGGGCCATTTAACTCAGGTTTTACATAAGAGAGAAAATGGTGATTGTTCTCTGAGTAACAATAAACACACTCCTTACCACATAGGCCTGCCTCTGCTGAGAACATCTGTACCTGTAGAGCAACAGGAACAAAAGCAGCCTCACTACCAAACCCAATTCTAGATCTGCAGGATGCCTGGCAGAGTATTACTATTAACCTAATTTTAAACAGGTTTAATAAAGACCTGGTTCAGAAAATCATGTGTAATAAATCCCTTAATTTCAACATAGAGAAAAAGGTATATATTTTTATTAATAATCTCTGTCAATAATGAATCAATTTCCCACCTCCCTACTAAGTAAACAAAGAACAGATATTAAAAGATTATTAGTTTGATAAGGTGCTAATGATTAGTCTGCTCAGGACACCACCGGTCTCAGGTCAGCCGGGCTTTCCCATGAGAAGAAAGTGTGCTCAAACAATTTCATCACTTAACAAATATTTACAGTTCTCATTTAAAACAAAATATGCCCAAGCTTCCCACCCTAACCAGTAGTAGTTTTTAGAACAACTTAACATTTAAAAAGTCAATGACCCAAAATGTTCACTTAATAACATAAGAGGAGTTTTTACCTTCCTAAAATCTGTAAGCTAAAGAAAACCTTTCTACAAATGAGACGGTGTCTGTGAAAATACTCTGTGCAAATCTGCTGCCCAGGCAGATCCTCCTGAACAGGACGCCAGTCAGTCGGAAATCCGGACACCACACTGTTTTCCTAGGTCTGAGCTGAACCCTTCAGTGAATAACAAGACCCCTAGAGAAATCTGGTTGAACAGGCCTCTTCCCTTGGGAAAAGCAGGCTTGGATCAAAGTCTTTTGGGACAATTATTTAACTATCCACTGCCTTCATTTTCTCAAATGCATATTGCAGATTACTCAACCTCTATTATTACTGTAACATTTTCCAAAAACGACATTTATAAATTAAAATCCATAAATTTAATCATAAATCACCTACTAGTCAACTCTTTTCAACTTGGATTCCAGTAATCCTTCTAGTGAGCTATCCCTGAGTAATAAAATTGGGTAATGTTAATTGGCTGTCTCTCCCTCCCCTGTCTGAGAGAAATGGTAACAAACATTAAAACTGGTCCACAGTGAAATTCAAAAGGAAAGACTCATGTAAAGTCAGCTATGCCCATTATAAAGAGCTCTGAAAGCTGTGCATGAAGGGTGACAAAGCATGTCAGATTTGAACCATGGAAATGACAGCATTAAATTCAACACCACTTACGAAACCTCCTGGGGTCCTTTACAACATTTATGTATGTTTATCTAGTGGTGCCTCTAGCTTAAAATAAATAAATAAATAATGCTTATCATGCAGGATCCAAAAGTTTGGAACACTGCATCTTTTTTCAAGTAGTAAGTTGCCATCCACCTGGAAAGTATTTCCGAACAAATCACCCACCAGCAATAAGGGCATGAAATTTCATTTACTTACCTATTGATAACTGTAGGAATACTGGAAGACTCAATGAAAAACTTTAAAAAATGCCACCTGGAGAAACAAATTGAACAAAGAGATTTTAAACACACACACACACAAAGACTTACCATGCAATTCTATATCTCAGTAAACTATGTGATATTTCAAATATTGGTCCCCAGGCTGCACATAGTTCAAACTGCACCAGAACACAATCACTCTGTCCTACAAACACTGACGTGGGAGCATGAAGTCCAAACCACCGATGAATCAGAAAAAAATAAAAGGTCAGTGGGGAATGTGCAGCCCAGGAACATGCACCTAATTACATCTTTTCCTTCCCCTCACAGAGGGACCAACTTGAAAATACAACCTATGTCCTGGAGGATATTTTATGAACAACCATAAAAGGCCCAAATAATCCAGAAACAAATTAAGGAATGAAATATAAAGTCGTGAATGAGGAAACTATTCTGGTAGCCCTTTATATGCTTTTCAGTTACTCTGTTAAATTTTTTTAAGTTAAATGCACAAAGATGTCCAAGATCAGGGAAATGGAAAAATAGCCTTAAAACTCTAACAGTTAAAAGAGAAAGTGAGATTTAAGAACTCACTTAAAGATTAGTTAACTCAGAAATCAAGTCATCCTTCTGGCAGTTTCTAAGTCTTGAGGTAAACCTTTGAAAATTATAACCCTATTAATACATTCACAAGTCAGGGAATCCCAAAGTATCTTTCCAGCATTGCTTTACAATGTGAAGCATAAATGGAACAAATTTCTAATTACCACACTTAGTATTTGGTGGAACTCTATTATGCACCTGGGACTATTTAGGCATCCTATTACAACCTTTCCAGGCAAGTATCATCTCCATGAACATGACACCAATGTTAAAAGAAGTAGACAAACTTCCTTAATATCCCCCAATTCCAGGCTTTCCAAATCATGCCCTTCCCTCCCCCCCCCCACACACACTTGCTCTTTTAATCATTCCTTCTACTCAACAAAGCTTCTTACCATCTCCCTTAAATAGGAACCTGACATGCCCTAATGCAAAATCCTGTCAAAGAAACTGGCTAGCAGATAACTAGCCAATAACCTTTTTCTTTTTTGCATATTTAAAAATAATTTCATTTAGAAAGGAGGAAGCTAATCATGCTATTTAGAAGACATTGTAATACTGCACAAGAGTGACTTCTAATGTTTCTTGAACGCAAAACCCTTTTCTCTAAATACACAGTAATTTATAACTTATGATATTTAGGAAAAAAGGGTTTTGCATTCAAGAAACGTTAAAAGTACAATTAGGTGTGAAGAAATACGTTTAATTCCATGTAAGGAAACCGAAAACATTCAAACAGTGCCAATTCTGGTGACAAACAAGAAAACAAGAATGTCCACAAAAATTTGCAATACCAAGATATGACTACCCACACTTCTATCTAGAAAAAATTGCTTAACATCAGCAGTACTAGTGTTAATACAAACTGTACGGGACCTGAGAATGAAAAGCCAGCAGGTGGCTCAAAGGTGCCTCTATCTAAAGAATTCATTTTAGTTTTGAGACAAACTTGAAGATACTGGATAATAGTCACTGGGTTTCACTTTATAAAAAGATAAGGGGAGGGGAGGGGAGGAAAGAAAGGGAACAAAAGGCAAGGGCACCTTATATACGTTTGGTTAGGGGGAGGTGACGGGATGGTAGAACAGCCAATAAGGTGTTACAGCTCTAGTGCAAAGAGCCGTAGGGGGCGGGCCTTAAGTTTGAGCTTTTCAGTGGATAATTGGGAAAGGGAGATGAAGTTTTGCAATTATCTAACACTGCCCGCGGGTGTGGCAACCATTAGAACATTAAGTCTGGTTCACACAAGGGTAGCCTCACACTACCAGGTCACCAGCTTTCCATTTTCCTACATACTATAGTTTTTCCACTGACTGGTTGTTAAACACATGGGTTCCCCTAAAAATTAGAAATATGTGTCCTTATTATTAACCAATCTTTCATCTCCATTTTTGTATATTATTACTCTGCTTGGCTATTTAAATTATATATAGGCCAATAAACGTAGGCACTGTTTATCCTAGCAAACATTCTAAGCAAAATTAAAGCACCATGATTTTGCACATTAAGGAGTTAAAAGGATTTTACTTCCCACTCATCTCCATTTGAGTTGCATGCCCTTGGGTTCCACTTCCGGAGATCAGGAGGAGAAACAATAGCCGCCTTTAGTGCCCTCCCACGTGATAGGCACCAGCACTTATTTGTTGAATTGAATCGCCAAAAACAGGAAGCAGAGTTGTAAGGCCTCTTTCTCAGTTACAAATTTCTAAGACTCCGTTTGAATTGTTTCATGCTACTCTGTAATCCCAGAACCAAGGAGTGAAAATTGAATTACTTTGGAAGTTACAGGGATAAATTTCAGCTCAATAAAGAAGGAACTTGATAACAAACAGTCATCCCATACAGGTGACCTGTGGGGTGGGCTGAGGGACAGCACCTCAGGATCACAGAGGCCACAGAGGGAGCGAGCCCCAATAACTATCCTCTTAAAGGGAGAGTCTGTCCTTGAAACTACACCCATGGAGAAGGGGATTTCCACAGCACAGCACTGTATATTACAGGACAACTTTCCCATTCATTTTCTCACTTGATATACACTACATGTCTGTGGGTAGGGACAGACATCACTAATTATTCCCACTTTATATACTTGGAATTTGAGTAACTTAAGCTGAAGCACACAAGTAGTAAATGCTAGAATCAGACTCCCAAGACCTGTGTGTTTGCAGGTGGGCAATTGTAGAAGGTTGTCTATTTGCTTTACTTACTGTGACAGTTTTGGATAGATCCTCCAAGAAGAAACTAAACAAAGAAATTTTAGAGTAAACTTTAAAAAAAAATCTCTCTTTCTATGTTGAACTGAAATTATGCATTTAGCTGTGA
>CAUYRH010005433.1:0-11736 GCA_963574655.1 Perodicticus potto
CTGCACTTTCTTCTAGAATTTTCTGCCATTCGACCCTATAATTCCTTTACTTGGTATATACCCTGAAGACCAAAAATCACATTATAACAAAGACATCTGTACCAGAATGTTCATTGCAGCCCAATTCATAATTGCTAAGTCTTGGAAGAAGCCCAATGCCCATCGACCCACGAATGGATTAATAAATTGTGGTACATGTATACCATGGAATACTATGCAGCCGTAAAGAAAGATGGAGACTTTACCTCTTCCATGTTTACATGGATGGAGCTGGAACATATTATTCTTAGCAAAGTATCTCAAGAATGGAAGAAAAGGTATCCAATGTACTCAGCTCTACTATGAAGCTAATTTATAGCTTTCATATGAAGGCTATAACCCAATTATAGCATAAGAATGTGGGGAAAGTGGCAAGGGAGGGGAGGGTGTGTGGAGGGAGGGTAAATGGCAGGGCCACACCTATGGTGCATCTTAGACGGGTTCAGACAAAACTTACTAAATGCAGAATACAAATGTCTTCATACAATAAGAAAATGACATGATGACTATGTCAAACAGTTTGATGAAAAAGTTTCAGATTGTATATGAAACCAGCACATTGTACCCCTTGATTGCACTAATGTACTCAGCTATGATTCAACAATAAAAAATTAAAAAAAAAAAAAAAAAGAATGCCTGTTTCTCCAAAGAATTACTAATAGAATGAATTAGGAAACTGTCAGTTTAACTGGTAAAAAATCAAGGCTAGTTTTTTAAAATAACCCTTATTGAAGTACAATTTATATAATGAAGTTTATTTTAGATGTACAACTTGATGAATTTTGACAAATATATATTTTATGTAATTATTTCTCATAGATAAATTATTTCCTTGCTGAGTTCTATGATGTTTATTTTTAATATTATAAGAAACATCCAAATTGTTTTCCAAAGTTGCTGTACCATTTCTTTTTATTTCCACCAGCAATGGACAAGAGTTTCATTTGCACCATATCCTTACCAATACAAAGTATTGTCAGTTTTAAGCTGTAGTCACTTTAGTGAATATGTAATAGTCACTGAGGTTTTAATTTGCTTTTTCTTTATGGCTAATGATGTTGAGCATCTTTTCAGGTGCTTATTTGCTATTCATATATCTTCTTTGGTGGAATGTCTATTCAAATATTAGATTGTTTTCTTATTATAAAGTTTAAGTGTTGTCATGTATTCCAGTTAAAATCTATTTTAGAGCTATATTTTACAAATATTTTCCTCCTGGGTATGGCTTGCCTTTCATTTTCTTAATGTGGTCATTTGATTGTAATTTTTTATTTTAATGAAATCCAATGTAAACACTTGTTAGTCTTCAGTTTGTGCTTTTGATTCCCTATCTAACAAATCTGCTTACCAAGATAGCAAAGATTTCTTTTAATATTTTCTTCTAAGGGTTTAATACTTTAGATTTTATATTTGTGTTATCCATTTGGGGGTAATTTTTGTGTATCATGCAAGGTAAGAGTTGAGTTTCATCTTTTTACATATAGATTTCTATTTCTTGAACAACTATACTTTACCTGTTGAATTACTTTGAAACCTTTGTCAAAAATCAAATGGTCATGTGTGTGTATGTGTATGAGAGAGAGAGAGAGAGAGAGAGAGAGAGAGAGAGAATGTGCCTATTCCTAAACTTTCTATTCCCTACTGTTCATCTGTGTGTCTATCTTCACATCAATATTACACTGCCTTAATGACTTTAGCTTTATAGTTAGTCTTAAACTCAGATTGTAGAAATCTTATAATATTGTTCTTTTTCAAAATCATGTTGGTTTTTTATTTCCATATACATTTTCATCAACTTGTCAATTTTATAACTAATGTTGGAATATTGATTGGTATCCTGATGAAATTATACATCAGTTTGAGAAAACTAACATCTTAATAATTTGTTTCTAATCTATAAACATAGGCTTTCTCTTCATTTATGTAGCTCTTCTTTCATTTCTCTCAGCAATATTTCATAAATTTTATTATACAGACCTTGAATATTATAAAAACCAATCAATCCTAAGTATTTCAAATTTTGATGATTTTATAAATGGTATTTTTATTTTGTTTTTGATTGTTTCGTTTTTTGTTGTTGTTGTTGTTGTTTTTGCAGTTCTCCCGGAGCCAGGTTGAGGCTGGTGCCCTACTCGCTGAGCCACAGGTGCCACTCAAGTTTTTTATTGTTTGGTAACATCACAAAAATACAGTTGATTTTTGTATGTGGCCTTCTGAGGTCTGACAATTAAGTTCACGAACTTGCCACTGTGTGCTTATGTTGGCAGGCCTGTACAAACAACTCAGTAAGGTTTCATAACCTTGGTATATCAGTATCTCACGGTCCTGTTTGTGTCAATGTGTGGCAATTTCTTTCTGCGTGGTGTTCATTATTGTTGTGTGTTTTTGTGTGCTATCCCAAGAATATCAGAGCTTGAATTAGAGCAACAAACAAACATTAAATTTCTTCTTAAACTTGGCAAGAGTGGATGTGAAATCAGGAACATGTTAGTCCAAGTTATGGAGATAATGCCTTGAAGAAAACAGCAGAATACAAATGAATAAAATGTTCTTCTGAGAAGAGTGAAAGTGTCACTAATGAATAGAATCAGGGTGGCCAGTAACAAGTGGAACTGAAGAAAACATTACAAAAGTTCATTACATTGTGTGCCAAACTTATGGTCTGGCTGTAGGAAGCATAGTCCACCAAGTAAACATCAATAGAGAAACAGTGAAGAAAATCTTACCTAAAAATATTGGCATGAGAAAGATGTGTATAAAATGGTCCCAAAGGAGCTCCCTGATGAACAAAAGCAAAAAGAGTCAAAGTTTGCCAAAACCTTTTGGAGAGACAAGACGATGTTTTGGGCCATGTTATCACTGGTAATGAAACTTGGGAGTACCAATATGACCCTGAAACAAACTGTCAAAGTGCACAATGGAAGTCAACCAATTTTCCGTAACCAAAAAAGTTGTCAGTCCAAAACAATGTTGCCAACTTTTTTTGATACTAGAGCAATTGTTCATTATGAATTTGTACTAACTGGACACTTAACCAAGTTTACTATTTGGAAATGCTTAAAAGGCTTCATGAAAAAGTAAGGTGAAAGCAACCTGAACTTTTCACAACTCATGACTCTTGCATCACAATAATGCACCAGCTCAGATGGCGTTCATTGTCTGTGAAGGAATTTTTATGCAGCAAACAAATAACTGTATTGGAAAACCTACCCTAGTCACCTGATATGGCCTGATATCACCTGAAACATATGATCATATAATCTGAGTATAGAATTATTTCCTTCCTTTCTCTCCCTTCCTTCCTTCTTTCCTTCCTTTCTTTCTTCCTTCTTCCTTCTTTCTTGCTTTCTTTCTTTCTTCCTTTCCTTCTTTCTTTCCTTCTGCCCTATTGCACTAGCTAATGTCTTTCAGTACAATGTTGGGAGAAAATGATGGGTTCCTTTGCCATATTGCTGATCTGAGGGGGAAAGCTTTGGTCTTTCACTGTTAATTGTAATTTAAAACAGAGGGATTTTGTAGATATCTTTTCACATATTGAGGAAGTCCTCACCTATTCTGAGTTTGTTGAGAATTTTTTAAATAAATAAATGTTAAATTTTGCCAAATGTTTTTGAGGCATCTTTTGAGGTATTTGTATGGGTTTTCTCTTATAATCTATTGATATGGTGAATTTTATTTACTGATTTTGAAATGTTAAAACAACTTTGCATTCCTATGATAAACTCTACTTGGCCATGATATGTTATGCTTTTTATTTCTGTATGTGATTAACCAAAATTTTGTCAAAGATCATTGCTTCTATGTTCATGAAGATTACTGATCTGTAGCTTTACTTGTCTTTTATGGAATCTCTATTATGGGCTGATATCAGTGTAACTTTGACTTCAGTTTGAGGAAGCATTCCTTCCTAACCTGTTCTCTGCCAGTGAAGGTTTGAGGACCTATAATTTTCTTTTTGGAGAAGACATTTTAAGTGCAATTTGAATTTCCTTAATAGATTTGCGTTATCCATTTCTCCTTACATACACTTAACTAATTTGTTTCTTTTGTGGTATTTGGGTATTTTTATCTTTATAACAAATTCAATGCCATAAAGTTAATCATATTTCTTTACTATCCTTTTAATATATGTAGAATCTGTGGTAATTTCAATCATTCCGTTTCTTAAAAAAGAAGTAAAATGTTCTTCTTTTTTTCCGGTCAAGCTAACAAAAAGATTATCAGTATCATCGACCTTTTCAAAGTCCAACTTTTGGTTTCACTGGGCTTTTTTACTTCTTTTATATTTAACTGATTCTGGATTTGTCTTTATTATTTTATTACTTCACCTTATATCAAGTTTAACTTACTTTTTGTTTTGTTTTGTTTTTTTAAGATATAGGCCATGATCACTGATTTAAGACCTTTCTCCATTTATTTTTTCAGAGACAAGTCTCTCCGACCACTACGCAGAAGTGCAGCTGAGCATTTATAGCTCACTGCAGCTTTGAACTCTTGGTCTCCATCAATCCTCCCACCTCAGCCTACCAAGTAGTAGGGATTAGAGTGAGCCACTATACCCAACCTTTCCCTTCTGTTAACACAAGCACCTAATGATACACATTTCCCCCTAATAAGCTGCATCTTACAGATTTTCTTTTGTTATGCTTTCACTTGCACTCAGCTTAAAGTATTTTCTGATTTACTATTGTGATTTCTTCTCTAAATTATGGATTATTGATAAGCATGTAAGCCAATTTTCAAGTATTTTGAATTTTTCAGATATCTTTCTGTTATCAATTTCTAATTCAATTGTTTTTTTTTACTCAGAAAATATTTGTTATGATTCCAATCCTTTGATATTTATTGAGACTTGTTTTACAGCCAGATATGGTCTATCTTGATAAATGTTCTGTGTGTATTTGAAAAGAATATGTATTTTGCTGTTGTTCGATGGAGTGCTCTATAAATATCAGGTTAAGCTGGTTGAGAGCATTGCCTTAGTTTTCTATAGAATTTATGATTTTCCATCTACTTGTTTTATCAGTTTCTGAAAACTGTAGGTGATGTTTAATCTCTACCTATAACTATCTATTTATCTGTTTCTCAGTTAAGTTCATCCAGTGTTTATTTAACATATGCTAAGATCTGTTAGTAGGTACATGCACATTTTAGGATTCTTACATCTTGATCAACTGACCTGTTTATAATTAAGAAAATGTTCCTCTTTCCTTGTTATTAATCTTTATTCTAAAATCTCTTCTTTTCAACATTAATAGAGCCACTCTAGCTTTTTTTCCTTTATGAATATTTGCATGGTATTGCTTTTTAATTTTTTTAGATTTTATGTGGGTTTCTTGAGAACAGCATGTCATTGGATTCTAAATTTTTATCCAATATGACAATCTCTGCATTTTAATTAAGTTATTTAAAATATTTACATTTGACATAATTAAGAACATGATTGAATTAAATCTACCATATTCCTACCTGTTATTATTATTATTTATTGTTTGGGATTCATTGAGGGTACAAAGAATCCTAGGTTACACTGATTGCATTTGTTAGATAAAGTCCCTCTTATAATTGTGCCCTGCCCCCAAGAGGTGTGCCATATACTGTGACCCACCATCCCTCTCCCTCTTCCTCTACCCCCACCTTGTATTAGATCATTCACTGCCTTCATATTAGAACTGAGTACATTGGATTCTTGCTTCTCCATTCTTGTGATGCTTTACTAAGAAGAATGTGTTCCACCTCCATCAGGTTAATACAAAAGATGTAAAATTTCCATCTTTTTAATGATGTAATAGTATTCCATGGTATGTATGTGTGTGTGTGTGTGTGTGTATTTATATATATATATATAATATATATATCACAGCTTGTTAATCCATTCCTGGGTTGGTGGACATTTAGGTTGTTTCCACAATTTGGCAATTGTAAATTGAGCTGTGATAAACAGTCTAGTGCAAATTTCCTTATGATAAAATGATCTTTTTTTCTTCTTGGTAGATACCTAGTAAGGGGATTGCAGGATCAAATGGGAGGTCTAATTTGCGTTCTTTGAGGATTCTCCATACTTCCTTCCAAAATGGTTGTATTAGTTTGCAGTCCCACCAGCAATGGAAAAGTGTTTCCTTCTCTCCACATTCATACCAGCATCTGCAGCTTTGAGATTTCGTGATGTGGGCCATTCTCATTGGGGTAGGTGATATCTCAGTGTAGTTTTAATTTGCATTTCTGTGATGATTAGGGACAATGAGCATTTTTTCATGTGTTTGTTAGCCATTCGTTATACTTGTTATTTTTTGTCTCATTTGCTCCTTATTACTTTTCCTAACTTCTTTTAGGTTGAGGTGTGTGTGTGTGTGTGTTTGTTTTGGGCTGGGGCCAGATCTGAACCCGCCACCTCCAGTATATGGGGTTGGCGCCTTACTCCTTTGAGCCATAGGCATCGCCCCCCCCCCGCCCTTTTTTTTAATGGTCCAATTTTACAATCACCATTGACATATAACCTATGTCTCTTTTTTCCTTATTTAAATGGCTACCTCAGGCTTGCAGTTTGAATATTTAGTTTGCCACCGCCTACTTTCACATATTATTATCCCCTTAATAAATATAGTATAAGAACCTTACAACAGTATACTTACATTTTCCTCTGTCTTTTCCTTTGTGCCACTTTTATCATGCTTTTTTACTACTAAATGTGCTATAACCTCAACAATTCATTGTTATTACTTTTGCTGAACAGATAATGAGCTATTAAAGGAATTTCAAAAGTAAGAAAAATATGCCTTTTATAGTTTCCATATTTGTTTCATTTCTGATGTTCTTTGTTCATTTACATAGATCCAAATTCCCTTTGCTATTCTTTTCCTTCTTCATGATGAACTTTTATTTATTTATTTATTTATTTTTAGAGACACAGTCTCACTTTGTTGCCCTCGGTAGAGGGCTGTGGCATCACAGCTCACAGCAACCTCCAACTCCTAGGCTTAGGCGATTCTCTTGCCTCAGCCTCCGGAATAGCTGGGACTACAGGCGCCCACCACAATGCCCAGCTATTTTTTTGTTGCAGTTTGGGCGGGGCTGGGTTTGAACCCATCACCCTTTGTATATGGGGCCGGTGTCCTACTCACTAAGCCATAGGCGCCGCCCTTCATGATGAACTTTTAAAAGTATTTCTTAAAGTACCAATCTGCTAGTGATAAATTCTTTCCACTCTTATATATCTGTCATTTTGCTTTTCATTTTGACATTTAAAAAATTCTGCGTTGACAGATTTCTTTTAATACTTTAAAGAATTTCTCTATTGTCTTCTGGATTACACAGCATCTGATAAGAATTCTATCTTTCCAACTTTGTTTGTGCATAATGGGTCTATATTCTCTGTCTACTTTTATAATTTTTTCTTTATTAATTATTTTCCATAATTTGATTATGATTTACTTTGTTCTGGTTTTCTTTGTGGTTAATCTGCTGGATTCATTGAGCTTCTTGGATTTATGGGTTTATGGTTTTCATCAAATTTAGAGAAAATTTGATTAGTATTTCTTCAAACACATTTTCCATCCCCACTTCTTCTCTGGTACTCCAATTAAATGCATATTAGATTATTTGATAGTGTCCTATAGGTCACTGCTATGCCATTAAAAAGGCATTTTTTCCTCTGTGTGTTTTATTTTAGATGATAGTTTCTATTGCTATGTCTTCATGTTTTCTGATCATTTATTCTACAGTTGCTCATGTGCTATTAACCCCATCCAACACTTTTTTTTGCAATTTTTTGCCAGGGCTGCATTTGAACCCGCCACCTCCTACATATGGGGCCGGCGCCCTACTCCTTTGAACCACAGGCACTGCCTAAACCCCATTCAGTACATTTTTTATTTCAGATACTGAATTTTTATTTATTTGAAAACTTTACACAAGTACTATTCATTTGTTTGTCTTCCATTTCTCTCCCCATAATATCTGTGTTTGCTTAACATGAACAGCTTATTTATATTAATTCTTTAACATCTTTATCTTATAGTTACATCATTTATGCCCTGTGCACTTGTATTAACTAATTTTTTTCCTAGTCGTGGATTTTTTTTTTGCATTTTTGCATGCTAGTAGTTTTGGTGATATTGGAGCTTTATGTTGTTTGTTGCTGAAATTCTTTTATTTCTTTAAATAATGCTCAAACAATGCTACAAGTCTGTAGAAACCAAAGCAGCATGGTATTGGTGCAAAAATAGAAACATAGGCCAATGGAAAGAGACCCCAAATATAAAACCATTCACATACAGCCAATTAGTCTTTGACAAAGCAGATAAAAATATGCATTGGGGGAAATATGCCCCATCCAGTAAATAGTGCTGGAAGAATTAGATAGCCACATGCAGAAGAAGGAAACAGGATTCATATCTATCACCATTCACAAAAAATTAATTCAAAATGGATAAGTGTCTAAAATCCAAGACAGGAAACCATAACAATGCTAGAAGATAATGTTGGAAGAACTCTTCTAGATATCAGCCTAAGCAAAGACTTTATAAATTTATTGTATCCTCATTTAGAAGTGAAATACGTTTGTAATTTCCCTTTATAAGAATATATTTTTTCCAATTTTAATATCCAGATGAAGCAGAATGATTTTGAAGTATTTCTTCTTTTTCTATTGTCTATAAGATTTGGCATGATCTGTTTTTTGAAATTATCTTCTATTTTTATTTATAAATGTTAGTTGTCTATTTTTGAGACTTTGGGAAAAAAAAAAAAGAAGTTAACTGACAACTCCTTACTGAACCTCAGAGTATCACAGCATTCTATGATAAACATACTTTCATCTGACAATGTGAATGTTACTTTTTTTGCATTATTATTTTTGTGTGTGTGTGCTGGCATCACCTTCTTTATTGATATTTAAAGCAAAGTGTAATTACTTGAAAACAATTAAGTCATCCTCCTCATTGTTTTTCTTTAAAACCTTGGTTTTATTTGACTTCCCTGAATACACACAGAGTTTATCATGTCCTATGTATTCCCATTGTAATGCTCTGTTGCCACGTAAATATCTTTCCTTTTAGAGAGCCTCTCTCTGTTTGTTATGGTACATAACATATGGTATCAGTAATGGGATCTGAAACACGTCACTATTGAAAGGATCGGTGATTCTTAGAACTGGTGTACAGTACTCACTTGAGCGCTTGGAGCACTCCACTTCCCCAGTTTGTGTTTTCTGTTCCAGTTATTGTTTTGCTTTTTGAAGAAGCTTTTGGCTTGATTTGAGATCTGGTTGAAATAAGGCCCCCTCAGTAAAGAACCATACATTCTTCCTAGCTTGAAAAAGGGAATTTTGTCTTTTCTGGTAAGTTCTTTGTGTTATAAGGACAAGTACCTTCCTGGATTGAGTCCTCTTGGTTTACTTTACATTCTATCACTCTGGCATGTCTTCTCTGGATTGCAGGCCTGGTTTAACATTTCACTGGATCTGCAGACCTCAATTAATTTTTTTGACACTCTTATGTTGGTTTCTTTTGATAAGATTTGAGCCTTTTCCCTTGTTTGCTCCTAAAATCTTCTGAGACAGAAAACAACCATTGTAGATGGTGGCTCCAGGAAGGCTCATTAAGAGCCATTACAGCAGCTGCCTCCATCTAAGACATTGGTCTAAACTCCTGGTCTTGGCTGATGAGATTTATATAGTTTTCTCTGCTCAGAAGTAATTAATAATATGCAAGATAGACTTCTCAAACATAAAGCACAACAGGTATTTACTCCAGGCAACTTCATGTCATGGCCCATTCTTGTGCCCATTTTTTTTTTTTTTTTATTAAGTCATTCGTACATAGATCATGAATACATTTATGCCATCATGGGATTCAATGTGTTGATTATTTGTACAAATTGGAATGCTTATATCTTACTAATCAACATAGCCTTCACCTCATTTACCCAATTACAGTGTAAAGACATTTGTGTTCTACACCTGATAGATCCAACTTATACTTGCAATATGCTCCATAGGTGTGGTCTCCCTACTAACCCTCCCTCTATCAACCCACTCAGATCCCTTCTCTTCTCCCTTCCCTTCCCTTCTTCATCATAGACTATAGTTGTGTTTCATTTTTCATATGCGAGTGTGAGTGATTATAAATTGGTTTCACAGTAGTACTGAGAACATTGCATATTTGTTTTCCATTCCTAAGATACTTTACTTAGAAGAATATTTTCCACTTGATAAATGACAAATAAACCAGGAATGAAGAGACTTACTCAACTTCATAAAAGGCAAAAGTGCTTTTCTTTTTCTGTGTCTATGGAGTTGTTCCTAAGTTTTGTATTTTTCTTCTCTTTATATGGTAAATTGCATTGATTGATCTTTGAATGTTACAAAAACCTTCATCTTTAAAATAAAAAAAAAAAAGAATATTTTCCAGCTCCATCCATGTAAACATAAAAGAGGTAAAGTCTCCATTTTTTTTAATGATCCATAGTATTCCATGGTATACATATATCACAATTTATTACCCCATTCATGGGTCAATGGGCACTTGGGTTTCTTCCATGGCTTGGCAATTATGAATTGAGCTGCAATGAACTATCTGGTGCAAATATCTTTATTGCCAAATGATTTTGGTCCTTTAGATATACACCTAGAGGAGGAATTGCAGGATCAAATGAAAGGTGTACATTTAGATCCCAGTTTGTTCTCCAAACTTCCTTCCAAAAGGAACGTATTAGCTTGCATTCCCACCAACAGTGCAGAAGTGTTCCCTTTTCTCCACATCCATGCCAACATCTGTAGTTTTGGGATTTTTGTGATGTGAGCTACTCTTACTGGAGTTAAATGGTATCTCAGAGTGGTTTTGGTTTGCATTTCTCTGATGATTAAAGACGATGAGCACTTTTTCATGTGTCTGTAGACCATGCGCCTGTCTTCTTCAGAGAAGCTTCTGCTCATGTCTCTCGCCCATGATGAAATGGGATCACTTGTTTTTTTCTTAGTAATAAGTTTGAGTTCTCTGTGGATTCTGGTTATTAGACCTTTGTCAGAAATATAACTTGCAAAAATCCTCTCCCATTCTGAGGGCTATCTATCTGCTTTACTTAGTGTGTTCCTGGCAGTGCAGAAGCTTTTTAATTTGATCAGATCCCAGTAATGTATTTTTGAGGTTGCTTCAATCGCCTGGGGTGTCCTCCACATAAAATATTCTCCCAGGCCAATTTTTTCAAATGTTTCCCCTGCACTCTCTCTAAGAATTTTTATCGTTTCATGCCTTAAGTTTAAGTCCTTTAACCAGTGAGAGTCAATTTTTGTTAGAGGAGAAAGGTGTGGGTCCAGTTTCAGTCTTTTACAGGTCGCCAGCCAATTAACCTAGCACCATTCGTTGAATAGGGAATCTTTCCCCCAATTTGAATTTTTGATAGGCTTATCAAAAATCAAATGATGATAAGTATCTGGGTTCACCTCTTGGTCTTCAATTCTGTTCCATAAATCTATTGTCTATTTTTGTGCCAGTACCATGCTGTTTTGATCACTATCAATTTATAGTATAGTCTGAAGTCCGAAAGCATGATTCCTCCAAATTTGTTTTTATTTCTGAGTAATGTCTTGGCTATTCGAGGTTTTTCTGTTTCCATGTGAAACAAAGTACTAATTTTTCCAGGTCTTTAAAGTATGACAGAGGTGTTTTAATAGGGATCACATTAAATCTGTAGATTGCT
>CAUYRH010005435.1:0-22187 GCA_963574655.1 Perodicticus potto
TGGGGGAGGGGATGGGCACTCTTCCTTTCAGATGAATTCTGTACCTGAAGCGTGCCTTCTTGGGGCCGCAGCCCGTCTCAGCAGAGGTTATCCACAGAAATCACTTCTCTCTCTTGGCTGGGTTCCCAGGATTCAGCTCAACTGTGCAGTTTCGAGAGGTTATCCTCCCTTTTGGATAGGAGCCTTTTTCAGAAGCTGCTTCCAGTCAGCCGTCTTACTCCGCCCCCGGTAATCTACTTATTTGAATGGCCACTGTTAGTTTTATGCTTTGAAGACCTATCTGTTCTTCCAGAAGATAGTCTTAAAAGTGTCATGTTTCACTTTTTTGTGATCTCTGCTACTGGCACTGTTAAATTGTTTTAGTTAAGTCATTTTAGACATAACATTTACTATCACAGTGGACCTATGTCAGGTATCGAGTGGTCAATTCTTTGAAGAAATAAATTTTGAGGAGGTATGATACAAAGGAATACATTTTATAAAATGTTACAATATAGCCAATGATTGACCTTTGACTAGTAGAAATTTTAAGTACGTTCTTAAAAATCTGTGGACAGTTAAATTACCAGAGAGAGGCTCGTGAGCTCACCAAATGAAGGATTTCAGTGTAAGTTTTGTCTTTATCTACTGAACTTAATGGAACAAGGGACAGTTGTAAAGTTTGAAAGAAAGAGCTTGTCACTGTTACTCCACATCAGGTTGTTGCTGTTTACATTCCTTTGTTAAGCCTGTTCTCCATAAGCTTTTTTTTTTTTTTTTTAAGAGATAGACTCTCACTTCATAGCCCTAAGAAGAGTGCTGTGGTGTCACAGCTCGCAGCAACCTCCAACTCCTGGGCTTAGGTGATTCTCTTGCCTCAGCCTCCCAAGTAGCCAGGACTACAGGAGCCTGCCACAATGCCCAGCTATGTTTTTTTTTTCTTTTGTAGAGACAGAGTCTCACTGTATTGCCCTTGGTAGAGTGCCGTGGCGTCACACAGCTCACAGCAACCTCCAGCTCCTGGGCTTAGGTGATTCTCTTGCCTCAGCCTCCCAAGTAGCCAGGACTACAGGCGCCCACATACAGGCACCTGGCTATTTTTTTTGTTGCAGTTTGGCTGGTGCCGGGTTCAAACCTGTCACCCTCAGTATATGGGGCCAGCACCCTATCCACTGAACCACAGGTGTTGCCCTCTCCATAAGCTTTTTTAGTACATATATGTTGAACATTTCTGTTTCATGATTGACACAATCAGAGGGCATGGATACTGACAACTGACTTGACTATTTTCTTCTTTTTCCATGACTTTGTATACTGCCTTGTCTTTATTTATAAACAAAACCAGGAAAAGCTCCAAAAATAAGTGTTTTGCAGTTTAGCTAGAAATAGTATGGAAAATATTGCTGTTATTTTTGGTGAATAAAATCAATTTTGTATAGTTTATTTCAATCTAAATAAAATGGGAATTTTGGTTACAAAAAATAAGAGAGGGAGAAGCTTTATTAAAAAAGAGAAAAAAATCAAATGAAACTATGATAGGAAATTGTAACCTTGAGGCAATTCAAATTCAATATACATAGGGCTTATCTGCCCTATTCAAAATCTGCTTCTCCTACTAACTTCCTTATATTGGTAAGACATCAACATCAATATGATCCAACTCAGATCCTAGAATATTCGTGACTTTTCCTACAATGCCCAAATGTAGCCATTCGTCAAGTTCTGTTGATTTCATCTCTTAAGACATCTCTCTTATCAGTTCCCTCCTTTCCTATCTCACTACCACTGATCTAGTCTGTGCCCTCACAAAAACCTTTTCCTTAGTCTTTCAGAGTTCCTCTTTGCCAGTCTTCCTTTTTAACCTATCTGCCACATTGCCATCCATTCATCTCTCTAAAAGTCCAATCTGTATATTCCTTTCTTTACAATCCTTCATTAGCATTCACTACTTACAGAATTATGGCTGAATTCCTTACCATAGAGTTCAAGGTTCTTCATAACCTAACCTAGTATACCTTCCCAACCTCATTTCCAATAATTCATTCCCACCCATCATATATGCTAGAACCCAAGATTTATTTTTCTCCCAGCTGAACCATGCAGTTTCAGGTCTGATTTATTTTTTCCTGAAGCTTTTGTTTTCTACCTAGGATGCCCTCACCACCTTCAACCACTATTAAATCATACTTAAAGACTCAAATCTCTCAAATACCACCTTTTCTTCTCAGCTTTCTCTTCATTTCCACCACAACCCCCAACCCTACCCTGGGCAAACAGAAAATTGCTCCCTCATGTATAATTTTATAAGCACTTTTCTTATAGCTCTATCAATTTATACCATACCTGGATTATATGTGTAACTAGTCATGGCTTACTTCCTGTTTCTCATATCTCTGTTGAGGATGTATCACCATGGTCTGTATCAAATCCCTGTTAACCCCTATTCTATAGCTGAATGGTCCAAATGGAAAAATGCTTCACAATGGACAGAGTTGGTAGTCACCATGTTAACCAAGTGGTCATGGTTGACATCACCAATAGTGGAACAATTTAACATAATGTGCCTCCTAATGTGATGCTGTGGGATATATCCTTAATAAATCCAGAATGTGAGACATTCTCCAGAATATCTGGCGTAGGCTCTTCAAAAGGCTCTATGAAATGAAAATGAGGGAGGTGATGCATACCTCATATCTACTCAGTGAATCTTGAAAGCTATTAGCTAGTACCTTTGAATTTAAGCCAGATATAACCCCTTCCTTTGAATCTAGCACACCTCAAATCCTCTCAGAACTGTAATCAACCTATGCCAGAATTCTCAAGAAACTGTAAGTAGTTAAATTCACATATTACTGTCATCCTTGATTACCTCTAAAGATATAAGTTCATTCAGCTGTCTGTTCTTCCTCTGACTACTGTTTTCCACAGACTGAATCTAGCACTGATCTCGTCATCTCATTGTGCCTTTTAAGACATCCATTACATTTTAAAAAACCATGCTACATTTTAAGCTCCTTCACTGATGGTTAGCTTCCTTCTCTGACCTTAATTTAAATAGATTTATCTCTAGATAACACATCTCTTGCCATACCATCAAGTGGAGACTGCTGTTTCTTCCACATTCAATTTCACCGTGGCTCAAGTGATGGAATCAGTATCCTCCTAATTTCTTATTACTACTTCTAGAACGTTACACATGCACTGGCATGTGAAATGTCATCAGCTCTAATCATATCTCCTTTGGTTGTAGAATCTACCAATTCCTGCTAATATTCCTCCATTCAATGAAGATTAAATGCACAATTGGTTCAGTCTTCTTTTCCACTCCAAGTCCTGACATTCTAGGGCAGTGTTTTTCAACCTTTTTTTTTTTTTTAATCTCATGGCACACTTTAACTTATAGTTAAACTTCTGCAGCACACTTAAATTATATTGATTTTAAAAAGAGAAAAAAAAAGGATATACTTACTGTACTTTGAACTTTTTTAAAAAAATAATTTGATTCATGAACTTTAACAATTTTCACAGCACACCTAAGACCCTCTCACGGCACACCAGTATGCTGTGGCACACTGGTTGGAAATAACTATTCTAGGGCATATGAATCTATATTAATGACTCATTCATCATTCTGGACTTTCAGCACCTTAATTTCTTTATCTCTCATCATTTCTACCCTATTAGCAATCTAATTCCATGGCAATACTCTGGATCTTTTAATTACTCAGGACTAATTACCTCTCAAATAAATTTGGCCACTATACCACTTGACAATATTTTTAAGATTTTCACTCTACCAATTCCAAAACATCAGTTCTTCAACAACCAGCTCACAGACCCATCTACTTAATTCATAGGAACCTTCCTTTAGTTTTGCTTTTCTTCCCTATCAAACTTAAATGTCATGATCTATGACAGGGGTGTCCAACCTTTTGGTTTCTCTGAGCTATATTGGAAAAGGAAGAGTTGTCTTGGGCTACACATTAAATATACAAATACTAATGAAAGCTGAATTGAAAAAAGGGGGGGCATGCATAATTTTTGTGATATCCTGCACTTACAGAAAAGCAAAAAAAGTCCTAACATAATAATCCTAATCATGCAGTAGCCCATTCAGAGAGTCTCTTAAGATTGTTGAGCAGGAGCCAAGTTTTAATCACTTGCGCTTATGCCTCAAAGGAGTAGGGTGCCAGCCCTATATGCTTGAGGTAGGTTCAAACCCAGCCCCAGCCAAAAATTGCAAAAAAAAAAAAAAAAAAAAAAAAGTACATATTTAGGGCAGTGCCTGTGGTTCAGTGGGTAAGGGTGCCAGCCCCATATACCCAGAGTGGCGGGTTCAAACCCGGTCAAATTGCAGCAAAAAATAGCCAGGTGTTGTGGTGGGTGCCAGTAGTCCCAGCTACTCGGGAGGCTGAGGCAAGAGAATGGCCTAGGCCCAGGAGTTGGAGGTTGTGGTGAACTGTGTGATGCCAGGGCACTCTGCTGAGGGTGATAAAGTGAGACTCTGTCTCTACAAAAGAAAGAGAGAGAGAGAGAGAGAGAGAAAGGAAGGAAGGAAGGAAGGAAGGAAGGAAGGAAGGAAGGAAGGAAGGAAGGAAGGAAAGAAAGAAAGAAAGAAAGAAAGAAAGAAAGAAAGAAAGAAAGAAAGAAAGAAAGAAAATGTACATATTTAAGTAATAAAACATCTTTGTCTTTTGTTATTTTTATTATAAAAGTAAAAGTGGGAAACATAAAACTACTGGGATATTTGACATTGTATTGGGGAAACCAACACATCAATATCTGGTTCCATGGAACTAGCAGCAATTCTCAGTGAATTCTCAAGGTGCTCATATGGTATTTTGGTTCTAACTTTTTTTTTTTTTTTTTTGGCTTTGATTGTATCCCTAGGGCCTTATGAAATTAAAAGTCTTGAGGATGATTTCCATAATAGTTGAGCTCTTCTGTGTGTTACCTGCCTTGTGATTCCTTGATGAGGTTGATCTGTTCTGGTTTTTCATGTTGCCAGAGTTTTGTTGGTTTCTCCTCATGTGTGTTTTCTTACTTCCGTCCTCTACTTCCTTCTGAACCTTCCCTTTCTCTGTGCTTTGGTGTTGAAGTGGCCTCTTTGGGTCCTGGAATTCCTGATTCACTGTGCCATTGCAATGTTGTTTCTGGGCAGGATGATCCAGATGAAGATGGCTGGAGTCTCTTCTTCTCTGTCTTACCCTTCTCTTCACATAACAAGCTTTTATAATGGAATCCATCTGAGTCACAACTTTTTAAAAATATTTTTGTTGAGTAGACAGACTTTATCAGTTCTCCCAGTTGTCCTTACAACACGATCCTTCATATGCACCAAATTTGGTGCATTTTGCACATAATGCCATTTCAATCTATAAATTTTGAAAACTTGCACCAATTTCCTACAAATCAAGTAGAGTGCCTATTTATCTCAACAAAAAAGTAGTCATCTGTCCACTTCTCATTGAACAATCTTCTTTCAGCCCTAATTTTTCTTTCTGGGGGTCTGTTTTCTTTTGAGACATTGTAGAAGCCATACTGGGATTTAAAAAATAATAATAGATAAGAGACTATATTTACTTTTATCATGAAAATTGACAGGGAAGCAGAAATCAAGGTTTGGGCCCTTACACATTATAGCTGCTCATAGAGGGTTGGGGGACCAATTATAAAATGTGGCTGTTGATGTGTGAGGTACCACCAAGGAGTTGAAGGACCCTTAATAATCAAATAAGAACATCACCTGACTTCTAAAATAACATCAAACACCTAATGTTGCAATGGAAGATTGGAATATTATTGATAATTTCTGCCTTGCCAAGTCACCATGAGCACATGTAACATCTGACGGTGTCAATTCAACTGCACTTGGAAGATAATACACTGGAAACCACACACACACCCGTAAAACTGAAGCCACGCATCCATACAAATAGGGTGTATACATGTTTATTTCATGTGACTGTTGGAGTCTCAGGGAAACTTGCCCTTTCCCCCTAGGTTGGTTTGCTGAAAAGATCAACTCACAGTTATAGTAGATTAATAAGAGAAAGGTTTATTTCCAAATACCATGCACATGGGGGGAACCACAAGAATGATTTCCAAAAGTGTCAGTGATAGTGGCTTTTAAAAATGCCTTTTAGAAGGGAGGGGGGAGAGAAACTGGAAAGTATAGGTGTAGTAAATGGCTGCTAGGGGAGATGGGAGATGGAAGGGAAACCGATTGATCTGTGAATTAAACTGGAGACAGGTATTATGCTTCAATTGACCCTACCAAAGGTCTATTAGCATGTGATAAGGAGTCTAGCAGCCCTTTAAGATTTTAGGTAGATAGAGGAAAGTCTTCCTTCAGAGGACCCTGATTACTAATAGCCTTTAATTCAAAGTAATCTTTATACCAAGGAGTCATATTTTGGGGTGAAATTTTCTTAGCTCCTTCATGACATTGCAACATGACATTACTGTCTGCAAAGTTCACACTCAAGAACTGTGCAATTGGGTTCCACCAAAAAAGTCACAAAAATTCTCATAATGTTTTAAGTAAGTTTACAATTTTGTGTTGGGCCACATTTATAGCCATTCTGGGCCATCTGCAGCCTGCGAGCCATGTGTTGGGCACCCCTGCACTGTTTCTGGTATCCTCAACTCCCATGTTTTGTGGCCTAATGCTTGATGAAGTGTTCTATATAGAAGTATATTTAATCAGACATGTTATTTGGGGTGTTAAAATCATCCTTAATCTTATTAATATTTTTGTGTGCTTGATGAATCAAACACTGAGAAAGATATGCTAAAATGCTTACAATAGTAGATGTATTAAATTTTCATTTTGTTTCTATAAGTTTTATATAGTTTAAGGCTAATATATTGGGTATACACAAATGTGGATTTACTATTATTAACTTCATAATGAGTTGAAATTTTTTTTTTCTAGAGACAGAGTCTCACTTTATTACCCTCAGTAGAGTGCCGTGGCGTCACACAGCTCACAGCAACCTCCAACTCCTGGGCTTAGGTGATTCTCTTGCCTCAGCCTCCTGAGTAGCTGGGACTACAGGCACCCACCACAACACCTGGCTATTTTCCTGTTTTGCAGTTCGGCCAAGGCCGGGTATGAACCCGCCACCTTCGGTATATGGGGTCTGTGCCCTAATCGATGAGCCACAGGTGCCACCCAATGAGTTAAAATTTTTATGACATAGTAACTTTTTCTAAGAGTGTGTCATACTTATTGTTTATTTTGCCCCATAGTAGTATAAAATACTTCTCCTTCATTAAAATTTACCTACTAACTTTACCAGGATTTTACATTCAAACTTTTGATTTATCTCAAATAGCATATAATTGAAGATTTTTATCTGTTACGTCTTTTAGTCTGACAATCTTTGTCCTTAACTGAAATTTTTCTCCATTTACATTTATTGCCTAAACTTTTCATGCTTTTTGTCCATATTTTGTCTGTTTTGTTTGTTTGAGATGAGGTCTTATTCTGCCACTCAACCTGGAGTACAGCAGTATGATCACAGCTCACTGCAGCCTCCAACTCCTGAACTCAGGTGATCTTTGTGTCTTAGCCTCCTGAATAGCTGGGAGCACTAGCACCCATGTCCAGCTAATTTTCTTTCTTTTCTTTCTTTTTTTTTTTATGGTAAAGAGAAATTGCCATTATATTGCCCAGGCTGGTCTCCAACTCCTAGTCTCAAGTGATCCTCTTGCCCTGGCCTCCCAAATTGCTGGGTTATAGATGTAAACCACTATGCCCAATCATTGTCACCTGGGAGCAATATAGCACCCATGTCCAGCTAACTTTTTTTCTTTTCTTTTCTTTCTTTTTTTTTTTTTTTTGTAGAGAGAAATTGCCACTATGTTGCCAAGGCTGATCTCTAACTCCTAGTCTTAAGTGATCCTCCTGCCCTGGTCTCCAAAATTGCTGGATTATAGATGTAAACCACTATACCCAATCATTGTCATCTGTTAAAATAAAGTTTTATTGAGATACAATTCACACATCATAGAATTCATTTTTAAAGTATAATATTCAATGGTTTTTAGTACACAGTTGTGCAAATCTCCACATGATTTTAGAATTTTTTTTTATCATCACAAGAAAAATACACATATGCCTTAGGAAGCACACCCATGTCCCAACCCCACCTTATCAACTCTAGTCAACCACTAATTTATTTATATTCTATCTCTCCAGATTTATCTATTCTGGACATTTTATATAACTAGAATAATATAATATTGGTCTTTTGTGGCTGGCTTCTTAGCATATTTTTGAGGTTGATTGGGCTTTGGCATCTATCAGTTCATCATCACTTTTCATTGCCTAATAATATTCCATTGCAGTGATATATCACATTTTGCTTATTCATTCATCACAATGGATAGCTGGGTCATTTCTACCTTTTTGTTTATTATAAATAATGCTGGTATAAACATCCATGCATAAGATTTTAGGAGGTAAATGCTTTTATTTCTCTTGAGTAGGTACCTAGGAGTAGAATCCCTAGGTCATATAGCAATTATATGTTTAACCATTTGAAGAACCATTGGTTTATTTTCCAAAGGATCTTCAATATCTTACATTCCCACCAACAATATATAAAGGCTCCAACTTCTCCAAATCTGCACCAATTCTTCCTTTTGCTTATCTTTTTCATTATATCCATCCTAGTAGATGTGAAGTGGTATCTTATTGGCGTTTGCATTTACTTAGATAAATATATATTTTCTATATGTCTCATTTCCCTTTGATTCCTCTATTAGACCATTACCTCCATCTTTTCTGTTAAAGAGATGTTTTCTAGTATATCATTTTTATTACTTTGTTTCTTCTGTTTTTAGTTATATTCTTAGTGGTTGTTTTGATAGTTACAATTAACATCTTAAAACCATCTGACTCAGATTAATGGCAACTGAATTTCAATAATATACAAAACCTTTGCTACACTATAGCTCTGTTCCCTACCCCATCCTTTGGTCTAATATTGTCATACAAATTACATCTTTATATATTATAAACCCAACAGCATTGTTTTCTTTTTTTTCTTCCTTTATTCTAAGACAGTGTCTCACTCTGTTGCCTTGGGTACTATTGCGTTGGGTAGAGTCTGTGGTGTCATAGCTCACATCAATCTGAAACTCCTGGGCTTGAGCAATCCTCCTGCTTCAGCCTCTTGAGTAGCTGGGACTACAGGCATGTGTAACCACACTAGGCTAGTTTTCCTATTTAGTAGAGACATTGTCTCACTCTTGATCAGGCTGGTTTCAAACTCCTAAGTTCAAGTAACCCACCTACCTCAGCCTCCCAAAGTGCTAGGATTACAGATATGAGCCACCATGCCTGGCCACAGTTTTATAATTACTATTTTATGCTGCTTTCTTCCAAATCATACAAAAGAAAAGAATTATAAACAAAATTCATTCACACTGATTTTCATATTTACTTCTTCTGTTTTTTTTTTCTTTAGACATAGTCTCTCTTTGTTGCCCTCGGTAGAGTGCCGTGGCGTCAGAGCTCACAGCAACCTCCAGCTCTCAGGCTTAAGTGATTCTCTTGCCTTAGCCTCCCAAGTATAGCTGAGATTATAGGTACCCACTGCAATGCCAGCTTTTTTTTTTTCTTTGCAGTTGTCATTGCTCTTTAGCAAGCCTGGGTTGGGCTTGAACCTACCAGCTTCAGTCCATGTGGCTGTCACCCTTTTCTCAGAGCTATGGATGCTGACCCTATTCATTTATTTGTAATTGACAAATAATAATTGTACATACTCGTGGGGTACACAGTGATGTTTTGAAATATATAATATATAGTGATCAGATAAATTACCACATCCTTCATCTCAAACATTTATCATTTGTTTGTGTTGGGAACATTTCGAGTTATAGATTTCTCATTTGAGTCTTTTTCTTTCAGCACTTTGACTGTCATCCTACTGCCTTGTGGCCTCTATTTTTTCTGATGAGAAATCAGTAATTTTTTGAGGATCCCTTGCACCAGAGTAGTCATTTTTCTCTTGCAACTTTCAATTTTCCTTTGTCTTTTAAAATTTTGAAAATGATTTGTCTGAGATTCATTTGAGTTTATTTTACTTAAGAGTATGAACTTCTAAAGTTTTCATCAAAGTTGGAAAGCTTTGAGCCATTATTTCTTAAGATATACTAACTGGCCCTCTCTATCTCTTTCCTTTCTATCTGAAACTCCCATTACATTTTAATGTGGTGCACTTGATGGTGTCCCACACATCTCTGTTCCTTTTTCTTCATATCTTTCTGTTCCTCACAATAGATCACCTCAAATTTCCTACCTTCAAGTTTGGTGACTCTTCTATGAGCAAATACTACTTTTGAGTCCCCCTAACAATAATGAAGTACACTTTTCAACTGCACAATTTCTACTTGGTTATGCCATATAGATTTCATCTCTTCGTTGCTATTCTCTATTTGCTGAACATCATTCTCCTAATTCCTTTAATTCTTGAGACATCATTGCCTTTAGTTGTTTTTAAAACATATTTGTAATTTTTGCACAGTGTATTCAACATCCAGGCTTCCTCAGGTCTATTAACTACATTTTTTTTCCTGTTTATTCATCATACTTTCTCATTTGTCTTGTTATTTTTTTTTTAAACTGAACATTTTCAATAATATAATGCAGGAACTCTGGAAATCAGACTTCCTTCTCATTCAGGGTTTGTTGTTGTCACTATTGTTGCTTTTTGTTTAGTGATTTCCCTGAACTAATTCTTTAGGGTCTGTATTCTTTATGGTAAGCAGCTGCTGGGAGAACAGGGACCAAAGACCCCATTCTTGACAAAGGAAAGCACCCCCAGAAAAAACGAAAAACTACAAAGTAAGTTGCATGAGTCACAACAAAGAAAAGTCAGCTAGTTTACATTTAAGCTAGTCCTTGCTAACAAGCTTCCTGCCTTTTCTGAAATTCTAGCCTGTTGGGGATATAGCTTACAAATACCCTGCTGGGTCTGTGAGCTCTCTGAGGAGAATAATGGTCACAGAAGAGGCTATGGCAATGTCCTAGTAAAAGGTACATCTTCTAGGGCATTTCCTGCCCATTAAACAGGCAAAGCAGGTACCTATTGCGTAGATATGCATTTGCCTGGGGCAAAGACCAAGGGAATAGCTTGAGCCCTGAGATATGGGCAGAAGACCTTACATCCCTTATCAGAGGAAAATCCTCTGTGGTGGTGATGGGAGGAAAATGCCTCCCTCCCACCAATCCCTAGAGGAGATTAACACCGGTGGCATTTTACTCCACAGATAGGAGTTTAACACCTTCCTAGAAATCTGTGTGTGTGATCTCAAGCAGGAGGCTCTCCTAATACAAGGCTCAGATTTCAGATTTCTGAAAGCTATCCTTAAGGTTAATAATAATAACAATAGGAGCTGATATCATCAATATGAGAAACTACTGACATCTTTATTCCCTCCCTAATCTTACCTTCTGGGCAAATAGACTTCAATAAAATCAGAGTGTAGCAAACACTCTGGGTCATTGCCAGATTCCCATCATGGGCAATGGACCCTTGAGCTCCAACTTTTAATTCTACTCTTTGTATCATCGTTGCCATTGTTTCTTTACCATCGTTTATAACTCTATTTCTTTAGTCAATCACTGCCAGTTTCCACAGGTCTCAGCAGACCCTCCTCTCGGGGTAGGACCCGACAAGCAACCACTTGGAGTCTCTATTTAGATAGCTTTGTGGTCAGCAAATTATTGAACAGAGATTAGCTTAAATGCTTTGAATCAATAAATCTCAAACCATTTGTTGATGAGCTTTGTGTATGTGCTGGGGAATGCCTTTGATGTTCTGTCAGTTTACAACTCTGCCTTAGTCTTCAATGCTTGTGCAGAGCTCTGAAGTTATCCAGAGGTAAGAAACTAGGGTCTTCTTAGGCTTGGGTATACATTCTATCCTGCAACTGTGTATGGCCACCTAGATCCTCAGAAATAAGTCTGAACTTTTCAAAGCCTGCCAATGGACATCTTATTCCTAAGATGTTTAAATTTTTGGACTTGCTACTTTCTTGCCCTGTTATTGCCATCTCAGGAAGCTGATGTTAAGCAATTACTTCTGATTTTCCTTTTCAATGGACCATGTCCTATGGATATATAAGACTTTCCTCACTGAGTAAGTCATAAATCAGAACAAATAAAAGACCAGTTCTTGGGAACTGCCAGAAAGGTCAAATAGTGGTAATTATTGAGAAAGGACTCTTTGGGGAGCTCCAAAACCATTCTTCCCCCTTCTGTAGTTGTTAGGTTGCAGATATGCATAGATAAGTGTAGTTTAGAGGTTTTGGCTTTCAAGGCTATCCCAGAGCAAGGGAGACAACAGAAATCAGACACGTTAAAACTTCATAATTTTCCCTGTTCTTACTGAAATTCCACCTTTTTTCTTAAATAAATGTTACTTGGATTGTTACAAGCCTTTGGTTAATTTCCAGAATTGTGGAAGTTAATTTTGACAATTATTGCTAGTGTTCTCAATTCCTTTATGAAGGGAATGGATTTTTGGAAGTCCTTACTCTACCAATGCAAAAATGTTTCTCTCATCATTCTTCCTTTTTGATTGTACCCCCCCACTTCACCCACCTCAAGTCATTCCCCTCTCATTTTAGAATACTCTCTCTTTAATCTTCTAGTTGTTACCTTAGGTATTTTTCATACATATTTAATGTCTAAACTTAAACAGCATCTTACCTCCTAATGAGAAGACAAGAGTCACAGAACATTAAATCCGATGACACCTCCCTCAGGAGATATTGTTTGGTATTTTGGTTTTATCTTATATAATATTTTACTTTCATAAATTAGCCTTTGTAGCTATAAGGGATCTACCTTCATGATCCAAACACATCCCACCAGGCACCAATATCATGGGAGATCAAATTTAACATGAGACTTGCAGGAACAAGTGAAACATATCCAAATCACAGCACAAGGTATTATAAAATTGTAAGCAAGTAGGAGTAATCTCATCAATACAAGATCAATTCAACATCAGAAAATTTATTCATGTAAATCACCACATAAGAGATTATTGAATTAAATAACAATTGATGTGGAAAGTATTTGATGAAATTCAACATTATTTTTTATTATTGAAAAAATCTAGAAACTAGGATACTTTTTTCTTAGAAAACACATTGATAATCATTTTCCTTTTAGTTTAAGTTCAGGGGATGATGTTTAGCACCACCCAGTGGCAATCTTTTATGTCCTTGTGAATAAATAGAGACTTGGCAAACTTGTTTTTTTTTTTTGAAACAAAGTCTCACTGTGCTACCTAGGCTAGAGTGCTATGGAATCAGCCTAGCTCACCAGCAACCTCAAGCTTCTGGGTTCAAGCAATCCTCCTGCCTTAGCCTCCCCAGCAGCTGGGACTACAGGAGCCTCCCGCCGTGCCTAGTGAATTTTTCTAATTTTAGTAGAGATAGGGTCTCAACTCTTACTCAAAATGACCTTGAACTCCCGAGCTCACGCTTTTCTCCCTGCTTGGCATCTCAGAGTGCTAGATTACAGGTGCGAGCCACTGTGCCCCACTACCTCAATCAACAGATACTAGAAAAAAATTGCAAATCAAGTTAAAGCAGTTTTGTTCTTAAAAAGTCATCTACTTTTGGGTGGCACCAATGGCTCAAAGGAGTAGGGCACCAGACCCGTATACTGGAGTTGGCGGGTTCAAACCCAGCCCTGGCCAAAAACTGCAAAAAAAGAAAAAAGTCATCTACTTTTAAGACTTCAGACTCTTTTAAGTTGTTTACCTGGCTTCCTGTCTCCTTAATGATGAATAGCTTAGAAAGTTTTAAAACAACAAATAAATTATAAATGTTCTCCTTTTCTTCTCAAACTGTATGCATAGACTGGCTTTAAAAGGAAATTACACATTAGAAGGGAGGGTCCATTTGTAAGATATAGTCCTGAACCTTTCTTTCTTTTTTTTGAGACAGATGCAGTGGCATCATCATAGCTCATGTGAGCCTTGAACTCCTAGTCTCAAGTGATCCTCCCATCTCAGCCTCCCAAAGTTCTGGAATTACAGATGTGAGTCACCATGTTCAGCCTGAATTTTTCTCATGAAAAAATAGGAGTGTCATCATCAGTATTTGGGAAAAAGGTAAAAGAGTGAGAGAAAAAATCATGAGTCTTTCCGGAGAAGTCTTCTGATTACTTCTTCTAAGAGAACTAGAATACAGGATGGCTCTGTCTTACAGCAACCTAAAGTATGACCTCCTTTAACATATGTATAGATAACATATGTCTTAACCAACTTGGAAGGAAAGTAAAATTCTAGATGTAGAAATATATTTTTTCAAATTATTCTTTTTTAGAACTGGATTCAGCCCCATGCTTCTGCATACATCTGTGATCCATCCACTCTAGGACCATGCTGGAGGGCTTCCATTTCACTGGAAGGGCAAGGGGAACCTCCTGCCATGGCAAGAAATTAACAAACGAAGGACCATAACTGCTGCTCAAGAACTGAAGAAATCTTTTAAGTATGAATATTTGGGGAACACAGACCAAGGCTGTGCCCTGTTTTTCCATTTCTGAAAGTCACGCTTTAAGTAAAAAACTTTTGTTCTGCAAATTTCTATATATCAAAAGAAAATATAGAATTTAAATCATAGTATCTTCTCAAAAGGAAGAGAAAAAAACAGTTCCGCAAAGGAATCTTGTCATTTTCTTTTCTTATTCGGTATCTTAAATGTCAATGATCACGAAAACTTCTGACTTCTCTTCTTTATAGACCTGCATTACTGAATATATTATTGCTTTGACTTCTGTTCGCTGAGGTTTCTTAGACAATGACAATTCTTCTCCCCATCCAACTTACCATAATTTGAAATTACGTACTTTTACTTCCTAAGGTATGACGAGTTCATCAGCACTGAACTTATAAAGCCATTCATCCAAAGTAAAACAGAAGAGACTATAAATCATCTTTTTGCATTTCTACCTCTGTTGTCTGGAGGGGGTCTACAGTCCCAGTTATCTATCATGTAACCAAACATAGCCATTGCACATTGCTCAAATGCTTCCTCCAGAGTATCTCCCCATGCATGTAACTGGACTTCTACTGTATCATCCAAATATTCATTCTTCCTGTTGACTAGCAGCTATTTGGCCTTGATCACTTTCTGCTCCTCAAATTGTAGTCTCAAACGTCTGCCTCTTCCTGTGCCATGATTGCATGTAGGATACTTGATAAATGTTTAAAAACCTACAGAAAATATTATACTTAAAATTATAATATTAACTACATGTCTGTTAAGACTAAGAAGAGGACACAGAAGCCAGATCTCACCACAGTTTAACATAGCATTGCAGTTGGGCAATATTATAAGTAAATAAATAAATAAATAAGATGTTTAAGGACTAGAAGGATGAGCTTAAAACCATTATTACTTGAAAATAATATAATTATTTGTGTAGATGAATCAGTAGAATCAGCAAATCATTAAAACTAAGACCAAGTCAGCAAAATCTCCAGATACGAAATCAATAACATTTAACCTATGCTAGCAATAACCATTTAAAAATATAATTTAAAATATCATTCACAATTGTCTCAAACTAATAAAATATCTAGGAATTAATCAAGAAAATCTAAGACCTCTATGAATAAAATAACAAAACTCTAATAGCAAATAAAGATGAGCTGAATAGAGATATATTCCACACTCTTAAGTGGAATGACAGCATAAATACATCATATTGAATGTAATCTCAACCAAAACTCTACTTGAAATTTTTAAGTCGCTAAATGTTCTAAAACATATATATTACAATAAAGGTCCACAAATTGCTAAGCCAACCTTAAGGAAGATGAAGAAGGGGCCATAATAACGTTTTTACTTCTTAAAAAAAAAAACTATGATATTAGTGCGACTAATCAAATAGACTGACAGAAAATAATAGAGATCTCAGAGATAGACACCTGGATAAATGGAAATTTAATAAATGATAAATGCAGTATGACAAATCAAAGGAAAAATAATGAATCATTTAGTAGGTGATGCTGAAGAAAAGAAAAACGACTTTATATATGTTCTGTCTCCCAAGTCTATCCCTATTGCCAAAAGCAAGTCTGAAAACTCCATCTTGACCAATAATTCTTCCTTTTTTTTTTTTTTACAATTTTTGGCCAGGGCCAGGTTTCAACCCGCCACTTCCAGTATATGGGACTGGCGCCCTACTCCTTCAAGCCACAGGCGCCGCCCAATCCTTCCTTTTTTGAAAAAAATTATTGGGCGGTGCCTGTGGCTCAAAGGAGTAGGGCGCCAGCCCCATATGCCAGAGGTGGTGGGTTTGGGTCCAGCTCTGGCCAAAAACTGAAAAAATAAATAAATAAATGAAAAATTTATTTACAAAAATATAATATTTCCCCAATCACAAAATTTACAAAATATGTTAAATATAAAGCATTTTGAACATAACTACAGTACAAGGTCAAAGAATATTTTTGTTCTGACACCACTCTGCAGTAAGTAATTCAGCCCCTTTGTACACTCTTATAACTTTTTATGACAGTGTCTGAAAGCTCTACCATCACTAGTTAATATTTATGAATACAGCATCTATTGTCAACTGCTCGTAGAATGTACCAATACCATTTTCAGGAAGAAGGTGTGAACAAAACACAACCGCTTTGATGGTTCACTAAGCTTCCGAGTTAAAAAAAAATGCACATGCATGCTTGATCATGTCTAATTACAACATAATCTCATTAACTGATAATCTGTGGAAGAGGTCAAGAAAAAAGCTTACTCACATTTTTAATGAAATGGAAGAATAGTAGTAATTAGTCTTTCTCTACTTATTGCTACTATGATCACATTTCCTTCGATTTCACTGAGTAACAGACACAAAGCCAATTGCAGACTAAGCACTATTTCTCCAGGATTTACAAGCCCATGTTTTGCATATTCCAGAATTCTCTCAACCAGAAAACTAGTCATTCCTCTAGGCACTGTTCATTTTATTAACTCCTTTAGGTTTAAAGTTGAAACCCTTTAAAACTTGAGGTTTAAAAATCCTGGAGACCTATCTTGTTATCAAAATTCTATAAATCACTGCAAACTCTAATCTTTGGGAAGCGTTTTACTCTAAATTTTCAGACATCATTTAGGCAGGAGGGAATCACACTATAGTTCACCCTATTTCCAAAATGCTAAGATTAGAATTCATCAGTTTTCTAAATATCTCCTCAAAATGTTATTCTCTTTCTCTCTCCTCTTCTTCTCCTGAAAATGCTCTTATAATGGTTTCCTTTTCAACATTATTTAACTATTTTCACACAATTGAGAAGCTAAAAACTACATAAAAATGTTACACAATTTAATGAAAAACATTTGCCTTGTGAATTTATAGACTTGAAACATCTATGAATCAAACTATATGATCTAAATCTAGTTCCCAGGGTTTAATATTTCTTTACATCCTTTATTATATTATCTTTAAAACTGAAATACATAGGAATAATTCCATCTCTAACATTTCTAAAACTTAATATGCTTTAAGATTTCTTTCTTTTTTTTTTTTTTTGAGACAGAGCCACAAGCTATTGCCCTGAGCAGAGTGCCATGGCGTCACAGCTTACAGCAACCTTCAACTCCTGGGCTTAAGTGATTCTCTTGCCTCAGCCTCCCAAGTAGCTGGGACTACAGGCGCCCGCCACAACGCCCGGCTATTTTTTGATTGCAGCCGTCATTGTTGTTTGGCAGGCCTCAGCCAGATTCGATCCCGGCAGCTCTGATGTATGTGGCTGGCGCCTTAGTTGCTTGAGCTACAGGCACTGAGCCTCAGATTTATTGATGTACTATTCATTGATTAAACCAATCCTTACTAGGTAAATACTTTTTAAAAGTATATGAGAATGTGTAAAAGAGAGCTAAAGCTACTATGTGTATAAGGGTGAAGGGAGACATGTGCAAAAGGTCCCCTGAAAAATGCTGTCTCTGTAAGCTGAACTGCAATTTGCCAAGATCAGTGAATAGGAAAGGGAGGTTCAGGGAGTCATTTCATGTAATTATCTAGGAATATTAATTGAATTATTCACTTATAGCTCAAATTTGTACTGAACTCCTATTAGGCACTAGGTACTGTGTTAGCTGCTAAAGAAATAATAATGAACAAGATACATTAAGATCTCAGTCTTAGGCAGCGCCTATGGTGCAAGGAGTAGGGCGCCGGCCCCATATACCAAACTTGGCGGGTTCAAACCCGGTCCTGGCCAAAAACTGCAAAAAATGATCTCAGTCTTAATGAATCTTATAAGCTAATGTGGAAGTGTTATAAACATATAAATTGTTACATTGAGAACTACTAATGAAAGAAATAAACAGGTTACAGTGTTAAAGAATAGCAGGGGGAAAACTTTTGACTTTCAAGATGAATAAGAAGCAGAGCCATGGGGGAATTGCATTTCAGACACCACACGAAGGCCCTAATACATGAGTGAGGCCAGTGAAGAGTAAAGAGGCCCACATGACTGAAGCATGATAATTTGGGAGAAGAAAGATAGTAGAGTTGAAGTTGAAGAGGTAAATCAGGATTCTAAGGGAGATGTTTTAAGTAAGGGATGACATGATAATTTGTCTTTAATAGATCACTTGAGTTTGCCATTTGGAACACAGATTAGGAGAAGCAAATGTAAAAGCAAGGACAGTATTCCAGATAAGAAAGTATTGTGGTTTGGACTAAAGTTATGACAGCAGAGAGGGAGAGAATGAGATAGCATTTAGATAAATTCTGAAAGTAAAACTGACAAGTCTTCCTAATGATGTGAGTATGGAAAAATGTGGCTTAAACAATATCAAAGATTTTTCCCCTGTTTCCTGTCATGTGCCACTTACTTCTAAAAGTATAAATGTGCTTAAGAACAAGATACAAACTCAATACTTCTTTACTGGCCATTTTAGGTTTGAGATGTCTGAGATAGAACAATGTAATATCAAGTAGGCAACGGAATACATAAATGTGAAATCCTGAGGAAAGGGTTGAGCTAAAAATAAAAGGTCTAAGGCTACAGATGAGTGACTGGTTTTCAATCCTACTTGCAAATGAGAATAAACTGGGAAGCTTTTTAAAGTGCTAAAATCACAGTCCCACCCCTTGAGTTTTGATTTAATTGGTGTGGAATGGGCACTGGCATTTTTCAAAGATTCCAAAGATGATTATATTAATATATACAGCCAGGGTCAAGAAACATTGACACACAAATGGATTAGCTCTCCAAAGGAGAAAGTACAGTCAGAGGAGAGACAAAGAAATAAGACCAAAGAAGAAAAGTTTCTCAAAATTGAGATTCATAAGCCATCATAATCTTCTGGCATGCTGGTTAAAGATACAATTCCTAGGCTTCATCCAAAACTACAACATCAGAACCTCTGAGAATGAGGCCCCTTTAATAAGCTTCATAAGTTATTTTAGTGTACACTACAGTTTGAGAACTACTCATTTAGAAGTAGGGTAGAAATAGTTGCAGGATAAGGAGACAAACTGAGATACTACAGTATCACAGAAAGTGGAGAAAGTGTTTCACAGAGGGAGGGATCAACTATGATAAAAGTTGCTGAGAGGTCAAAAAAGTTGAGTATAAATAACTGACCACATCTAACAACATGGGATCCATAGTAATTCTGATATGAGCAATCAATATCACTGAAAAGATGATGAAGGAAGCTAAAATAGAGTTTAGGAATGAGTGAGAGGTGATGAAGTACTCTTTTAAGAGATTTGGGTTTGAAGGCAAGGGGGAAAAGTGAACCAATTTCTTGAAGTAATGTGGGATTTCTACAGTTGCTTTCAAATGGGATCTAATAGCATATGCTGACAGTAACAATCAGGATAGAGAGAGAAAAATCAAAGATTCAAGAAGAATTATCACTCCCTCCCCAAAAGTGAAGTACTTAGAAGGGGTTTTTATGAGCCTTTGAAATTAGAAAGGCACATATTCCACTATAACTGTGCTAAACAATCCAATAGGTATAAAGGTAGTTATGTTTCTAAGTGGGAAGGTTAGGGAGTTCCCAACTGACAGCTTCTCAATGAAGCACAAGGCAAATTCATCAACTGAGAGAATGAAAGATGAATTTGAAGAAAGGGCATAAATTACTTCTGCTCAGAAATCTAGTTAGTGTTCTGTAGGAACTATATTAAAGTTATTCGGTTGCTAAGGAAGTTATCTCAGTACCTCTGGCTTAAAGCTATCTCTTTTGTATTATGGAAAAAAATATGGATTTTCAACTGAGCGAATACTAGACTTGTAAATAGATGATACTCATTCACAAGGGAAAGTTTAGTACCTACGTACATGGAATCCTATGGCTAAACAATGTAATTATGCCATCTGAATTAGGCTATAATTTTCATAACAAAATATCCCTGGCCATGTACATGTTTAATACTCCAATGGAGGAAATTTATTTTGAATGAAGTGCTAGCAACCTACACAATGCCCACTTCACATACTAAATTTTATGTGGCATTATAGCCATGCAGAAAGGTAAAATTAGCAGAAAGTTCCACAGCCAGTAAGAGAACTAGGCATTAAAGGACATGTCCTGCTGCAAATTCTGTATTCACTGCACAACGTGTAACAGTTTACTGCTCTTAAGTTTCAGCAAATGCAGTACTGAATGACGTCCTAAGCCTAAGAAAATAATCCTGGTGCACTAATGTATTCCTTGTCTGCCAAGAGGCTCAGAACTAAATTTTAAACAGAATTGTAGTAACTTACTTCCGTCTGAGATTTCTGCTATAATTATTCCCCCAACTCATCATTGCTTGGGTCTCATTCTTTTCCAAAAGGATATTTAGAGTGAGGGATTACTCATTACTTTTACTGGAAACCATGATACTATTTTAAAAGCAGGTGAGGTGTAAATCAAATAGTAGTCTTTAGTCTACTGGGGCTGCTATAAACAAATACTGTGGGCTAGGTGGCTTGTAAATAAAAATTGGCTAGGAACTCCAAGATCAAGGTAATAGCAGATTTGTTAATGATGGTCTACTTCCCTAATTCATGGATAGCTTACTTCTCGCTGTGCCCCCACGTCAATAGAGGCAAGTGAGATTTCTGAGGTTTCTTTTCTAAGGGCACTAATCCCAACCATGAAGGATCTGACCTCACAATCTAATTACCTCCCAAAGGCCTCATTTCCTAATCCCATAGTATTGGAGATTAGCATTTTAACACATGAATTTCAGTCAGCGGTGTTCTACCCATCACCCCAAATTCATGTCTTCCTCCCATGCAAAATACATTATTCCAGCTCAACAGACCCCAAAATCATTATTCATTCCAGCATTGACTCAAAATTCTTAAGTCCAAAGTCTCATCTAAATTATCATCTAGGACTCAAGATATGATTCAGGGAGAAATTCCCCTCCAGCTATGAATATATGAAAGCAAACATGTTATATACATCTAAAATACAATGATGTATTAGCCAGGATTCTACATAGAAACACAACCCACAGGATATTTAGACAAATGTGAAAAGAAATTTATTATGAAGGATTGGCTCACATGACTATGAAGGCTGAGAAGTCCCACAATCTGCCATCTGGCTGTTCCAGTGCAAGACCAAAGGCCTAAGAACCCAGAGAGTCATTGGTTTAAGTCCCTGTCTGAGTCCAAAAGCCAAACATAGGGGCATTGATGTACAAGAGCAGAGGAAAATGGATGGTCAACCTTAAGCAGAGAGAGGAAATTCAACCTTCCCCTAACGTTTTGTTCTCTTTGAGGACTCAATGGATTGGATGATGCCCACTACCATTAGGGAGGGTGATCTTCCTTAGTCCACCAATTCAAAGGCTAATCTCTTCTGGAATAATCTTCATAGATACACCCCCAAACAGTGTTTTACCTGCTATATGGGCATTTCCAAGTCCAGTCAAGGTGTGGGGTTAGAAATCCCCATATGTATGTCTCATGTACATCTCATTCAAGTGAGCCACTAATGGGTTAAATTGGCTTCTGTCTTCACAGAAAAAGCAACATGTTTGGGCTATGCTGAGGCAAACACAAAGAGTGTTTTCTGGTCATCTGGAGAGATACTTTGAAGTTTTTGCAGCCGTACACAGTCCAGAGGTTGTCAAAAGCCTAAAGATCTCAGCACTGTGGAGAAACAGAGTCATAAACCCATTTAAGGTTAACTTGGTGAGCGCATGA
>CAUYRH010005437.1:0-13020 GCA_963574655.1 Perodicticus potto
CCCACTTGAAATCTCTCCCTCTACCAGGAGCTTTGGTGTTTTCTGTATTCTTTTCTGTAAATCAATTCTGTCTTACCACGGAGGGGTGGGGGGGGGGGAAATAATGTAATGAAGAATAATAAAATACATGTATTTAAAAAACAAACAAAAAAATGCACATGTAAACTTAATATATTCAATTTTCTTTCTTTCTTTTTTTTTTTTTTGAGACAGAGTGTCACTCTGTCACCCTCCATAGACTGCTGTGATGTCATAGCTCACAGCAACCTCAAACTCCTGCGTTCAGGTAATCTTCTTGCCTCAGTTTCCCAAGTGGCTGGGACTACAGGTGCCTGCCACAACACCCAGCTATTTTTAGAGACAGGGTCTCCCTCTGGCTCAGGCTGGTCTTGAACTCCTGAGCTCAGGCAATCCACCTGCCTCAGCTTCCCAGAGAGTTAGGATTACAGGTGTGAGCCACCACACCTGAACAATACATTCAATTTTCTTTTTAAGTATTTTACTTTTACTGAATTAACAAACAAAATTTTCTTGAGCACGCAATTTTTAATGTGTTAAAATATTAGACTTATGAATACATTTAATCTTAAGTTATCTAGAATTACAAATATAAAACAAAATATTGAATAGACATTTTTGAGTGCAAGGTTTTCATATATAATTAGCCAAATTCTAGCATTACAAATACCTAAAATACCAAATATAAAAAGATTCCCTCTTAATAAAAAGTATCAGTGCAGTGATAATTATCCTTGTAAGTCTTTCTAAATTTTGCTGTGGTTTAGAGATGTTAAAGAAGTAAAATTCTGCTCAGGTAACCAGTTACTTTCTTTTAGAGATTTTATCAGGGCATGAGACCTTGAGCTGCAGAAACGCAGAATTACCTTTGCCTTTACACTGTCATACTGAACCTCTTTTTAGTGAGTCAACCCATATGAAATAAGCATTTTTATAGTGTCAAAGATGCTAAACCTTGGTTCAGCTTAATGAAGACATTTATATCATGGGCTTCCAAACACAAAGAATAATGAAAGCAGCATTCTTCCAGCTCTCATCCCCTAACTCTGTGGGGCCACATAGTTCCTACACATATCTAAAATGACAAGTGAATGAACTTGAACTTGAGCAATCTTCATGAAAATCATTTTCAGAAGATCCTTCTAATTTCTTCTCTCCTTGACCAAGGGTTAAATAATGCCTTCTCACATTAGTATATGCTCATTTCTCTTTTCTTTATTGGTACAGTGAACAAGTCAATAATACCAACGTGGTAGCTAGGTAAGTAATGAGATGCAGCAGCAATGCATTGCTACCCTGCGTACCTTTATGTTAATTTTTTATCTGAGGATATGTATCCTTTTCTGAGGTCATTGCTTCAGTCCCTTGCCTGGATAATATATGTCTGACCACAAGCCTTCTGGGAAGGGCTGAGAAGGAATGCTGTTAGGGGGTGGTTCTCTGTTTAGAATGCAAACTTTCCCTTAATTCCTCTTAAAGTTAAGTTTCAGTCATTATCTCCCACCCTTGACTGTGTCTGGTCCTTTGTGCTCTGGAAATCAGTCTATTCAGGCCTCTTCCTGTGATGAGCCAGTTGGCTGGTGGTATGGGAAGGAGGAAAGCCTAGCTGGTACATAGGTATCTGTAACTGCCCCCAGTTCCAGCCCCTGAATGCTGCCTGTCCTTTCCTGTTCCCTAATGCTTTTGAGTCTAGGTTCTATGGAGTAAATTGGCTCCACCAAGCTCCACCTCCTTTTTTATTTTCAAAAATCTATTGAATTCTCATATGTTACTGTTTCCTTTCCTGTCTCGTTGACCTTGTGGGCCTTTTCCTATTTAAAATTTGTTTACATATCGCTTCTCAGCCTTTTGGCTAAGATCAAGTGTAAAATTTGTTTACAATCATTTCAGTGGGGTCACAGGGAGAGAGGTATGAAAATATGTGGTTAACTTTAACTGGAATTCCATCTATTTGGATTTTACTCTGTGCTCTGGAAGAGTTCTTGCTTGCTGCTGTTTCTTCTTCTCTCTTTGGATCTTGGATCTCATTCAACTTTCATTTGGTTTGAGGATGGAACACCAGGTCAATTAGCACATGAATTCTTCTTAGACAGGATACCTGGGTGACATGCTTTTGAGTCCTTGCATGTCTCAAAATGTTTTTCTTTTGCCCCGCCATAGCATGCTGTCTTGAATATGTGCCCAGCTTTTATTTATTTATTATTTTATTACTATCCTTTTCTCTCAATAAGGTTCCTTTGGAAGCTGGAAACAGTTCTGGTTCCCAGGTCATCTGGATTCTCTTTTGTGAGGGAACTTGTAAGACTCTTTCTTTGTCCTTAAAATGGATGGATTTAGGTACCTAGAGATTGCTTTGTTTGTTGTTTATATTGGTTCTCATAGTACATTTTATTAATTTACTTTTTCTTTCATAAATTGTTAAAATCTGATTTGAGTCAGCTCAGAGAAGTTTTCTTCCTTTATTTCCCTAATTATTACTTTTCTGCCACATCCTTTCATATCTCCTATTATTTGCACATTAGATTTCTTGTATTTATGTCCTTGGCATTTTCTATTTTCCATTTATTACCTCCTTCTCTTCTTATTGTTGTTCAGTGTAGTAAAGTATTTCTTCTTTTTTGTGTGGTTTGTTTTTTTGTTTGTTTGTTTTTTGTACCTCTTCATTAAAACCAGTTGATAAACTTTCAGGAATGGAGATGAATTATTCTGCTTAGACTGCCATAACAAAATACCACCAAATGGGTGACTTAAACAAGCACCCATTAACCACCACCCAAACAACATTAATAAAATGTACTATCAGAACCAATATAAACATTTATTTCTCACATCCCTTGAAGCTGTAAGTCCAAGATCAAGGTGCTTCAGGGTTGGTTTCTAAAGAGGCCTCTCTTTCTGACTTGCCAGCAATTACCTTCTCTCTCTGTCTTCATATGGCCATTTCTCTAGGTATGCATAGAAAGAGGGAGAACTCACTGGTGTCTTTCTTTTTATAAAGATGCCAATCATATTGTATTCAGGCCTCAATCTTATGACCAAATTTGATCTTAAGAACTTTGAAAACATGAATTTCTGCCAATACTGCTTTGTGTCTTCCATGGTTCTTTTCATGATTTAGAGCTCAGTAAATACTTTATGAAATGAATGAATAAAAGACAATAGAGAAGAAAGAGAAATAATATATCTCATAGATAAAAAGTAAGCCTAAATTTTTGTAGGCCTAATGACTTTTGGAAAATGGATGCAGTCCTTACTGGTAAAATCATCATCTTTCCAACATGAATCTTCTTCTGCACCACCTTGCAGGGAGCAATGATGGTCGGTGCTGAACATAAATAGAATGACTTGCTCGCTCCAGATTGCTCCTAGATTGGGAATGAATTTGAAATCTTTTACACACACAGAATTGTTCAAGTGTGACCAAACAAATCAGCAAGAAATAAGAAGGATGAAAAATAGAGAAAGAATAGTATAAAGAGGCACCAATACATTCAGCCAACAAAAACATTTGTGTTTCTCAGATATTGAGATCCTGGTCAGGAAAATGCAGGTGCTCAAGAAACTGGGTTGTGAGCTTCATACTACCCATTGGCTAAAGCCAAACTGTTGTCCCCAGTTCTTTATATTCTGCTTAGAGAGATGCAGACTCCTCAAGAGCAGTTGTGCAGAAAAGTAGAGACAACTGACATAGTAAAAACCGGGCAACGGTAACTTGGATAATGTGGTCACCACATGAAATGCTGTAGACAGGAGTGGTGGCTAGGATAAGAAAGAGTGGTGACACTTTTTTTTTTTTTTAAGAGTGGTGATACTTTATGTACACTATACATTTATGTTCTTATTCCTGGCAATGCACTACAGCAGCAGTCCCCTCCCTTTTTGGCACCAGGGATCAGTTTCATGAAAGATAATTTTTCCATAGACTGGGGGGAAGGGGATTTAGGGATGATTCAAACACATTATATGTCCAGCTCAGATCACCAGGCATTAGATTCTCATGAGGAGCACACAACTTAGATCCCTCGCATGTGCAATATACAGTAGGGTTCCCATTCCTGTGAGAATCTAATGCCCCTGCTGATCTGACAGGAGAAAGAGCTCAGGCAGTGATGCCAGCAATGGAAACGGCTATAAATACAGATGAGGCTCACTCACCCTCCACTGCTGTGTGGCCCAGTTCCTAACAGGCCACCAGTGAACCATAGCAGTCCATGGCCCAGGGATTGGGAACTATAGCCCTAGGCTCACCTTTGAAATATACCAGTATCCAGACCCAGTCCTAGGAATCTGGGATTGGAGATAGCTAAATCCCACTCTATAAATTCTACTCTATATCTATTATCTTCATTTTCTTCATTCCCTCGTCACTGCTGAACCTTAGAGACACTCACAGGTTATACAGAGGCTGGCTCCCTACAGACAGCTTCAACATATTTTAGTCTCCATAAGTCAAGAGTATGTGAATCAGGGTTGGGAGCTGCTGGTTTATGAATTGTCATTACTGACCTACTGCCAGATTATAGGCCTGAGAAGGAGATTCAAGTACCTCCCAGGAGATGAAGAATGAAATAATAAAACAAAATCCAGTACTATAGAATGTGGGATTAATAATATGGAGAATAAACTTGAAAGGCAGTGTGTGAGTTTCAGAAATGTTCTCTGAGGTTGGGACATGAAAGGGAGTTCAGTAGCATGTGCCCAGAAACAAAACCAAAAAATGGAGAAGTTCAAGCCAGGTTTAATGAAAGGGACAGAGACCTGACTTGGCAGAGCCAAGATGGTGTCTACACTGACATCAGTTGGATACTTCTCTTTATGTGGGGTCTTGGGGGGCGGGAAGAATCCCACAGCTTGCTGGAGGCTACTAGTTGGCTAGGTCTTCCAACAGTGTGCCAGTAGGGCAGGGCATTAGGCCCTTTGTGTTCCAGGAAGGCAGAGGTACAGGAGGGTTTGTGTGAGGGCACATTAGCCTCCTAACAGGACATTCCGCCTTCCCCTCTCAAGCCCTCTTCTCTCTTGAACCCTCTTCCCTAGTCCCAACGCAGTCCCAGGTGCCACTGCGGCAGAAAAGCATATGCACGATGTGGAGGACAGGTTTGTGAAGTGCTTTCGAAACAGAGAGTTAAAAGAAGAGATGAAGATGATAAGACAGATGGTCAATATACAGGATAAAGAACTGAAATCCAACATAAGAATGACCACTTTCCTAGAGCAGAAAATGGAGATGAAAATTAAACTCGTAATTAAAGACAAGGTTCTTGATTTCTTGGGTCTCACTACGGATTAAATGGTTTATGAATTTAAACCATGCTGCATAGTAAATAAATAAAAAGTAAATGGAGAAACCTACATCAATATGCTTTTTGTTAATTGTTTTAAGTTAACCTGGTGATAAAAAAAAAAAATTTCAGCAAATGTCTATGCAGAGAACAAAGGCTCTTCAATATCTTCATTTCAGGTCTCACATCCTATACTCTATAGCTCATTCACGCTGAATTTGCTGCCCCCAAACACATTTGTTTTCATACCCCTGCATGTCTGAAAATTCACCTGCCTTTGCTTACGGCCTCTTCACCTACCCCTCTTCCTTTAAGTTCCCTCACCCTCAAGGCCTGGCTCAGACTAGATCTTCTGCAACCTCTTTCCCATGGCCCTTATTGTATGTAATGAGTCTCTGGCTATCCTTGCTTCCTCATGGCACCCACTTTAGGATTGGAGCTGCTGTCTGCCTCCTTGCTAGACTGTAAGTCTCCTGGAAGGATAAGAACCATGCCCCATTAAATACACATGCCACATAGACAAAACAATCCTTGCCTCATAGTTTGGTTTTTATCTTCCTGTATTTCCCCTGCAGGTTTTTAGAATGGACCTTGGTCCTATTCTCCAGAGAACAATGGACATTCCCGTATTTATCAGTGAAAACTGCTCAGGAACTATTGCCTGGAAGCCACAATAGAAGGTCTACCCCATCTGATGGGTGACTCTAACTCCCAAGAGAACCAGTCATCTGGGTCACCAGATCTGGGCCATCAGGCCAGCATCCTGGTGTCCTGCAGATCCATCTCATGGGTGTGTAAAAGACATATTGGCTCATTCTCCCTTTCCTGCCTGGTGGACCTATAGTGCAGGGTTCTCTTACTGCCTGCCATCTTGCATCACGAGAAACATAATTGCTAAAATTACACAGCAGAGAGAGAAAGACAGTGCACACCTCTGATAAATAATCAGCTAAGTAGATGATCAATTCCCCCCAAATTATGTAAACTTCCCTGTCCCCTCCTCCCAAGAATATTGCAAAAGATCTTTATAAAGTATTTAAAACATATTTCCCTGTCCCTGGAAAAATTACCTAAATATAATTTATTTTGGCACTGTTAAGATGATTTCTCCAAAATTTTTGGGATTTGTTTTTCTTGGGGAAGTACTCTTTCTTGAGAACTCTCTGGAGTCTGATGACTTTGGGGTTGCCTGAGCTCTCATCCTCCCAGTTTAGATGCCATAACCAGCCATTAAGGCAGATATTACTGTCCTCACTTTACAAATGGGAAAACTGAGACTCAAAGGGGTGAAGTGTCCCACCCAGAGTCACATTGTCCCTCAGTGACAGGATTGGCACCAGAACCTGCATCTCTACTCTCAGGGCACTTTCTATCATCCCAGGCTGCTTCAGAGATTGACGGAAGGAAGAGGAAGGAGAGACCAGAGACTCTATCAGTGCCCTTCCTGACTTCTGTGTGGCTCTTCTGAATTCCTAAGACACATGGATGGTGATCAGTACTTCTTGGAAACCTTACTTCTTCACTAGTTTCTCCTGTGTAGAATGTTGGATTAGAGACATTGTTAGACCTTGAACTAGCCCACTCAAGAAAAAAACTTAAGGCCACTGCTCACAGTGTGTCATGGCTCTAGAGAACTTGTTTCCATCCACTGCTTTAGAAATTACAATCTTCTAATCTGAGACTTAGCTTTTGACCTCTAACAAGGAGAGTAAATAAGCAAACCCAGACAATACAAGCATTGCACAAGAATCACAGAATGCCAGCCTGGCATTTTAGCAATTACGAATACTTGTCCATAAAGCACTTAAAAATCCATTTAGACTGTCCAAGTCGGTTCAAGCTCTTTAATCTTGGATAAAGTAAACAAGACTGTTTTTGAGGTTTTTTTTTTTTTTCCTATTTTAAAGCAAGGATATTGGGAGGAAAAAAAATAAAACATTCAATGCCAGACCTTTGGACCCCAGTAATGTGTAACATCTGCAGAGGCTGGTTGAGACCTTTTGGTGATATTTTCAGTTTGCCAGTGCCAGCTCACCCTTTCACAGGCTGCAAACAACATGTCACCTTGAAGTACACTTTTCTTTTCATTTTCAGCTTGAAAATTCTGTAATGGCAGGGCCCAAACCTTATTCTGTACTCTATGAAGTGCAGCTCAGCCCATGGGGTCTCAGCAGATGCTTGCTAACAGAGTGCTCATGGGGAGCAGCAGGGGATGCCCTCCCCAAAACTGACACATCTCACCCCAGCCCCCTAGGCCCCACCCCGCCCCTATCTCCAGCCAAGCTTCAAGCTCCTTTTGGCCTTTCATTTTGCACAGACAGACTCTACACCTGAGGCACATTTTTCTCCCTCTGCCTTCACCCCATCTCTCTGGGCTCAAGAGATACCTCAGAGGAGCATTTCCTGACCTCCTTGGAACTTCCCTCTCTTATTTTTCTGCCACCAGTTTCTTGGCAGTTAGTTCTGGAAGCCATCAGCTACTACATGTTGCTTTGTGGTTATTTCTTTAATGTCTGTTTTCCTCATTAGACTCCACGAAGGCAGGGACAGCAAGAGCTTTATCCACCTCCGTATGGCATGAGGCCTGCCAGCATGTGAACTAAGTCAAACTGAATAACTTCGACATCAAGAGAACCAGGCTAAACAAATCTCAATGTATTCTTCCTTTTGATTCAAATCTTAGCGGATAATGTACCTTTTAGTCAACATGGCTCAGCCAGCTGATTACTCATCCAAGGCCACAAAACTCCAATGGGTGTGACCCTCCAAAGTATGGCTTTCAGGGGCCAGAGGAGTGACACTGTGGGTTTCTTGTCGGAACTGTGAGTACCTACAAGAGAATTCCTGAGAATAGGGGGTGGAGTGCAGTCCCCAGAGCAGGGACAGTGGTGGCTATGTCTACTCTGGGAAATTGTTCAATGGAGCTGTAGTCACACCTTCACATCTTTGCCTTCTTATTAAAATAGAAATTGTTCTTTTCTCCTCCATGGGGAATTCCCTGAAGTCATGGTCACATTCCCTAACCAGAAGGGTTCTCAAGAAGCCAGCAGCCCACCCCTTATGTGCTGACAAGTGCGGCACTGTTAGGCAGCTGAACTTTGGACCCCCTTGGAGACCAAACACTTCAAAGCTGTTTGGAGGCCTAGAGACACGAACAAAGCATTTAATCTTGAGATCCACTTTCTCAAGGTAGAAAAATGTCAGGAGAAAAGATGCTGCAAATACATAATACCAAGACTCATAAAACAGCCCCTTTGGGTTTGGGATCATTTTGTTTTGTTTCATTCACCTATTAAGTTTGTAAGGTCTTGTTTTAAAACTCTTTATTTTGAAATAATTACACAGAAGTTTCAAAGATAAAAAGAGAGGTGCTGAGTACCCCTCACTCATTTTCCCCAAGGGTTACATTTTATATAAATACACCAAAATACCAAAACCAGGAAAGTGACATTGGTACAATGTGTGTCTATAGTTCTATGCCATTTTCTCATCTGTGTAGATTTCTGTAATCTCCATTGCAATCAGGATATAGAGCTATTCCATCACTGCAAGGATCTCCCACATGTTTTATGGTCACAGCCTTCCCCTAACCCCTGGAAATCACCATCTGTTCCTAACTCTATGCGTTTGTCATCTAAAGAACATTATATACAAGAAATCATACAGTACATGATGATTAATTTCAAAATATTATTTTAATATTATTAATTAAGGAGGTACACGTGTTTTTGTGATGTCTTGAGATTGGTTTTTTTCACTCAGCAATAGCATTCTCGAGGTTTGTCCAGATTGTTTGTGTGAATTAATATTTTATTCCTTTTAAGTGATGGTGGATTTATTGTGGTGGATAACTACAGCTTGTTTAACTCTTCACTTACTGATTGGCATTGTGGTTGCTTCCATTTCTTAGCTATTATGAATGAAGTTGTTATAAACAATTGATAGAGTTTTTATGTAAACATACTATGTGTAAATATTCATTTTTCTGGCAGTGCAATTTCTACATCATATGGTAAGAATATGGGGTTTTTTTTAAGATACTGCCAAACTCTTTTCTAGACAGACTGTACCAGTTTACACTGCCATGAGCAGTATATGAGATCTAGATTCTCCATATCTTTACTAGCATTTTCTATGGTTGTTACTTTTTATTTTAGCTGTTTTTATCATCTGTGTTATCAGTGATAACTCATCATGTTCTTAAAGTGCATTTCTCTGATTAGTAATGTGAACATCTTTTCATGTGCTTATTGCCATATATTCTCTTTGATAAAATAACTCTCCTGTCTTTTGCCTACTTTTATTTTATTTATTTAATTAATTAATTAATTTCTTTTTTGAGACAGAGTCTCACTTTATCACCCTCATTAGAGTGCTGTAGCATCGTAGCTCACAGCAACCTCAGACTCTTGGGCTCAAGCGAAACTCTTGCCTCAGCTTCCCATGTAGCTGTGATTATAGGCACTCTCTACAATGTCCTGCTATTTTTTTTAGAGATGAGTTCTCTCCCTTGTTCAGGTTGGTCTTAAACTCGTGAACTCAGGCAATTCACCTGCCTCAGCCTCCCAGAGTGCTGGGATTACAGGCATGAGCCACCGCACCTGGCTTCTTTTGCCTGCTTTTAATTGGATTGTTTATACTGTTAATATGTGAGTCTTCTTTATATAATATAAAGAGGAATCTTTTGTTAGATGTATGGCTTGCAAATATATTTTCTTAGTCAGTAGCTTGTCTTCTCATCCTCTTAACAGGTATTTAACAGAGCAAAGATTTTTAATTTTGGTATAGCTAATTTATTGACTTTTTTTTTCTTTTATGGACTATACTTTGATGTAATGTCTAACGGTTCCTCACCAAGCCCTGGGTCCTATAGATTTTTTCCTGTATTATCATCAAATAGTTTTATAGTTTTACATTTTACATTTAAACATATGGATACCTAATTGCTACAGTGTCATTTGTTGGAAAGATTATCTTTCCTCCATTTAATTGCTTTTGCCCATCTGTCTAAAATTAGTTGCCCATACTTGTAAGAAGCTATTTCTGGGTTCTCTATTTTGTGCAGTTGATCTGTGTATCTATTCTTTCACCAATACCACATAACCCTAGTTCTAACCTATACAATAAGTATTAATATTAGGTAGAATGATTCATCCCACTTTATTCTTCTTTTTCAAAATTCTAGTTCCTTTGCCTTTCTATATAAACCTTTGAATCTTGTCTATACATAGGAAAAGAATGTTGGCATTTTTGTAGTTTAAACTATGTATCAATCCGGGAAAAATCTATATCTTTATGATATTGAAACTTTCCATTAATAAATGATATATCTCCTCATTTATTTATATCTTCAAGGGTTTCCTTCACGAACATTTTGTATTTAAGTCCTTTGCCTCTTTTGTTAAATTGACTCCCATTTCAATCTTTTGAACAATGTAAATGGTATTATACTTTTTGTTTTGACTTCCAAGGGTTTCTGGCTAGTATATAGAAGTACAGTTGATTTTTGTGTGATCTCCCTGTGTCCTGTGACCTTACTAGACTCATTAGCTCTCGGCATTTTAATGCATTATTTCTGTGTAGGTAATCATATTATCTGCAAATAAGGACCATCTTATTTCTTTCTTTCCCATTCGTGTGCTTTTTATTCCTTTTGCTTGCCTTATTGCATTGGCTAAAACTTCAATACTGTGTTGAATAACAGTGGTGAAAGTGGAAACCTTTGCCCTGTGTCAGATCTTTCAGTTTTTCACTATTAAGCATACTGTTAGCTGTAGTTAAGTAGATGTTCTTGACTCAGTTGAGCAAGCTCTCCAATATTCTTAGTTTTCTGAGCATTTTCAAATGCCTTTCAATTACCTTGATTTGATCTTTATACTTATATGAATGTATGAAGTTATCACATGTACCCTGAAAATATGTATATCTATTACATATCAACAAAAAAGAGAGACCTAAATATTAATAAATACAATCAGATTATTAAAAAAGCAACATTACAACTCATGACACAGAAATACAAAGGATCTTTAGAGACTATTATAAACAACTATACCTCCTCCAAAATTGTAAAACCTAGAAAATATTCCTGGACCCATACTACCTACCAAGATCAAACCAGGAAGAAATAGAAAATCTGCATAGAGTAAGTAATGAGTTATAAGTAATGAGTTATAATTATTCATTATTATAAGCAGTAATAAAAAGTCTCCCATCAAAGAAAAGCTCAGGACCCGATGGATTTACTGATGACCTCTACCAAACATTTAAAGAACTAATGCTAATGCTAATCAAACTATTTCAAAAAATCAAAGAGGTGAGAGTACTTCTAAACTTATTGTACACACATTACCTTCATACCAAAATCTGATAATGACACAATAAAAAAAGAAAACTATAGGCCAATATTCCTGATGAAAATAGATGCAAAAATTCTCCACAAAACACTAGCAAACTGAATTCAAAAACATGTTTAAAAAATTCACCATGGGGTGGTGCCTGTAGCTCAAAGGAGTAGGGCACCAGCCCCATATACTGAAGGTGGTGGGTTCAAACCCGGCCCCATACAAAAGAAACAGAAGTTTCCAGTCCAATTTCACTTGACCTGCTCATCTAGCTAAACACTGAAAAACAATCATGGGCGGAATCAGTGGAAAAACTCTGGCAACATGAATAAACAGAACAGTGCAACTCCCCCAAAGAATGACAAACCATCCAATCCAGAGGATTCCATCCACAAACAGATAGCTGAGATGTCTGAAATCGAATTTAGAATCTGGATTGCAAACAAGATTAAAAAAAAATGGAAACTAAGATGGAGGTAGAAATTGTAGGATTAATTCAGAAGATGTCTCAAGAATTCAACCAATTCAAAGACAAAATGAACAAAGATTTTGACACATTGAGACAAGAAGTTGCAGCCCTCAAAGATCTGAGAAATACAGTGGAAGTCCTCAGTAACAGAATAGAGCAAGCAGAGGAAAGGATTTCTGACACTGAAGACAGAGACTTCGAATGCTCCCAAATCCTCAAAGAGGTAGAGAAATGAAAAGCAAAAAAGGATCATTCTCTCAGAGAGCTCTGAGATAACTCAAAGAAAACCAATATTCGTCTTCTAGGGATACCTGAAAGCGATGAACTGGCTTCACAAGACACAGAGTCCCTTCTTCTTGAGATTATGAAAGAGAATTTTCCAGACATACCTAGAGACTCTGAAATTGAGATAGCAGACAGTTTCAGAACCTCAGCATGACTCAACCCAAATAAGACATCCCCCAGGCACATCATAGTTAACTTCACTAAAGTTAACATGAAGGAGAAGATTCTGAAAGCAGCCAGATGCAAGAAATCCATTGCTTACAAGGGGAAGAATATTAGAATAACTGCAGATCTCTCTGCTCAAAACTTTCAACCTAGAAGGGAGTGGGCATCGACTTTTAATCTCCTAAAACAAAATAAATTCCAAACCACGATCATATATCCAGCCAAACTAAGTTTCATTTATGATGGAGAAATTAAATACTTTAATGACATCCATATGTTGAAGAAATTTGCCATAACTACCCCAGCTCTCCATGATTTGCAATGACCTATCCTCCATAACAACCAGCGCAAACCTCCACCACAAAAGTAAACTCAAGCAGAAACTTTCGACCACATATTAAAATGTACAATGGCGAAAGGATCCAAAATAACCACTTCACATTCGAATGGCTTATCATTA
>CAUYRH010005440.1:0-32403 GCA_963574655.1 Perodicticus potto
AAATACGGATCAAAATTGTTTTCACATAGTAAATGAGAAAATATCATGAATGTTACATTAATCAGGTGGATAAAAATATCTCCGATTGTATGGGAAGCCCGCACACTGTACTCCAAGCCTGAATCATTGTACACAGTTATGATTCAATAAAAAATAATTAAAAATTAAAAAAAAAAGAAAAAGAAAAAACAAATAAATTTTAAGTGATTCATTTGTTTTCAGTTATCATATTTCATTCCTAAAATTTAAATTAATATTAAAGGAGGGCTGGAATTTTTATGCCTACAAATCAAGGACATAAGCTAAAAAGATACACTAAGTCCCTACAACAAACTGGGCACCATCCAGTTAAAAACTTGTCCACAAAGACAACGCCAAGCCCAGAGAACTGGTATTTCACTGATGAATACCACTAAACATTTAAAGAAAATAACAATATCAAACCAACACAAACCCTTTCAGATTATAGAAGAGAAGGGAATGTTTTCTAACCTATGACTGTAGCATTACTCTGACACTAAAATCAGACAAAGATAATATTTTTAAAAGCTATCAACCAGTATGCCTAAAACATACATGTTAAAAATTTTTTAAATATGACCAAATCAAACCCACCTATCTATAAAAAGTAATAATACATCATAGCCAGGTAAAAGGTTGGTTTAACATTCAAAAATCAATTAAGGGGCCGGCTGCCCATGCTCAGTGGTTAGGACGCCGGCCACACGCACCAGGGCTGGTGGGTTGGAACCCAGCCCAGGCCTGCTAAAACAACAACAAAAAAATAGCCTGTGTTGTGGCGGGCACCTGTAGTCCCAGCTACTAGGGAGGCTGAGGCAAGAGAATCGCTTGAGCCCAAGAGTTTGAGGTTGCCGTGAGCTACGGCCACAGTACTCTACTGAGGGCAACAAAGTGAGACTCTGTCTCAAATAAATAAATTAATTAATTAATTAATTTAATCTTTCCTATATATAAACAGGGATAAATCAATAAGAAAAATCCTAAGACCTCAATAAGTACATGGACAAAAGGGCATGAACAGACAAGTCATGTCATCAAAAAGAAGTGCAAACATGAAAAAATGTTCAGTCTCATTTGAAATAAAATAAATAAAAGTAAAAATAAATAAGAAGAAATAAAAGTAAAATAAATAAAATAAAAATAAATAAAAAATAAGTAAAATAATAAAGTAAAATTTTTTAAATAAGTAAAATAAAATAAAAATAAATTAAAAATAAAAAAGAAATAAAAGTAAAATAACAAAATAACATCATTAAAAAATAAAAATAAAAATCAATTAAGGTAATTGTCCACATTAACAAACAAGAAGAGAAAAATCTTGTGATTATCTCAATACATACTGAAAAAGCACTTGACAAAATCCAACATCCTTCCATGATTAAAAACTCACAGCAAGAGTCCAAGTGAGATCGTCCAGCTGACAGTTGTGTGCCAGTGCCAATTTCTTGATTTTGACAATGTCCTAGGTAATATGTTATCGTAAAGGGAAATTGGATAAAAGGTACAGAGAAGTTTATTGTACTATTTTTACTTATTGAGAGTATACAACTATGTCAAAGTTAAAAGTCAAACTCCTTGCCCCCCTCACAAAAAAAATACTATCAGCAAATAGAAATAGAAGGGAACTTCCTCAACCTGATAAAAGGCATCTAAGAAAAGCCAGACTTAGTATTATACTTAAGGGTGGAAGATTAAATGTCCCCCCTCCTAAGATCAGGAATGAGGCAAGGATTTACCCTTCTCTAAGGCTTTTCTACATCGTACTGGAGGTCCTGGCTGGTACAATACGTCAGGAAAAAGAAATAAAAGGCATACATATGAGAAAGTAAAAAATAAAAGTCTTTATTCACAGATGACATGATTGCTTAGGCAGAAAATCCTATGTAATCAACTAGTAAGTTACTAGAAGTAATAAATGAGTTTAGCAAGTTTTCAGTATATAAGGCTATAATGCAAAAACCATTTGTGTTCTGTTCATGTCTCTTGCCCAGGGATTAATTGGGTTGTTTGCTCTTTCCTTGTTGATTTGCTTGAGTTCTTTGTAGATTGTTGTTATTAGCTCTTTTGTCAGCTTTGTAACATGTGAATATCTGGCAAATGTTCATAGTAGCTCAATTCACAATGGCAAAGATGTGGAAACAATCCAAGTGTCCATCAACCCATGGACGGATTAATAAACTGTGGTATACGTATACCATGGAACACTAGTCAGTCCCTAAAAAAGATGGAGACTTTACATTATTTGCTTGGATGGAGTTGAAGAACACTCTCCTTAGTAAAGTATCTTAAGAATTTGAAACTAGTGGATGAACAACTACAGGTTCACACGAGAGAAAACCACGATTAAATTCAAGAAGTGGGGAGGAGGCTTAGTAAGCTCCCACCTAATAGTACAATAGGAGTATGTGGCATGCCTCCTGGGTGAAGGACAACTACAACTTGGATGCCACCTAACACATGCGAACAAGGTAACCTAATTGTACGTACCCTTATATTAAACTGAAATTTGAAAAATCAATTTTATTTCTATACACTAGCATTCGACAATAGAAACTTGAAATTTTTCAAACGCCTTTTTTTGCAGGGAGACAAGATTTTGCTCTATTGCCCAGGCTAGAATGGTATGATTATAGCTGACTGCAACCTCATACTCCTGGGCTCAAGTGATTCTCCTGCTTCAGCCACCCAAGGACCTGGGACCACAGGTGTACACCGTTATGCCTTGCTATATTTCTCTATCTTTGGTGAGACAGGATCTCACTTTTGCTCAAACTAAATGCTTTTTATAATAATATCAAAAAAATTAAACACTTAGAAATAAATTTGACCAAAAGATGTACAAAATTTGTACGTTGAACTATAAAACACCAATAGAAATGTGTTAGTAAATAAATAGAGACATATACACGTATCATGTTCACAGAAAGGACAATTTAACATTGTCAAGGTGTCAATTTTCCCCAAATGTAATCCTAATCAGAGTCCTATCAGGCTTTGTAGAAATCAATAAGTTGATTTTAAAACTTCTAAAATGCATATGGAAATGAAAATGATTTATAAAGGCAAAATGATTTTGAAAATGAACAAAGCTGGAATATTTACACTGCATGATTTGAAGATATCTTACAAAAGCTACATTCTAGGGCTGTGCCTGTGGCTCAGTGAGTAGGGTGCCGGCCCCCCATATACCAAGGGTGGTGGGTTCGAACCCAGCCCCAGCCAAACTGAAAAAAAAAAAAACATTCTAATAAACTGTGGTATTGGAATAAATACAGACATACAGAAAAATGGAACTGGATAAAAAGTTTAGAAAAAGACTTATATATATGGTCCATTGATTTTCAGTTAAGGGGCCAAGGCAATTCAGGGGACAAGATTATCATTTCAACAAATAGTGCTGGAAGCAATAGGGAAAAAAAGAACAAAGAACCTTGACCCTTACCTTACACCACATACAAAAACTAATTTGAGACAGTGATAGACCTAACTAGGAGAGATAAACTACTAAACTTTTGAAAGCTATTTAAACATAGAAGAAAATCTTAATGACCTTAAGTTTGACAAAGATTTCTCGTGTTTTTGCTTTTAGGGTTTTTTTTAATGTAACACAAAAAGCATGGAACCACAAAAGAAACAATTAACCAAATTTATTTCACCGAAATAACTTTTCCTCTTTAAATGACCTTGTTACAAAAACTGACAAGCCAAGGAGAAAGTAAGAGAAAATATTTGCAATATACAGGATGGACATAAAGTTCGTGTGCAATTTTTTAATTTTAAAACTATTAAAATAGTTTAACATGGTAAATTGCACATGAACTTTATGGATACACTATATATATCCAACAAAGAATTTATGTCTAGAATAATATATATAGATATTCCCCACACACACACCGGAAAGAGTCTCACTATGTCGCCCTCAGCACAGTGCTACGATGTCACAGCTCATACCAACCTCAAAATCTTGGACTTAAGCCTCTCTTGCCTCAGCCTCCCAGGTAGCTCGGACTACAGGCATCCCCCACAATGCCCAGCTATTTTTTTGTTGTAGTTGCCATTGTTGTTTGACAAACCCTGGCCAGGCCAGCCAGCCCCAGAGCATATAGCTGGCGCCCTAGCTGCTGAGCTATAGGCACTGAGCCTTTATAATATATTTTTTAAAAACTTTTACAACTCAATAATAGGAACATAAGAAAAAATGTTTAATAGGCAAAGTATTTGAGTACACATATCATCATAGAAGATCTATGGATAGTAAATAAGCAAATAGTTGCAAAGGTTATCAACAGCATCTGGCACTAGGGATACAACTACACATTTTTTATTTTAAAAAATAAATTAATACTAACACTCTGGGAGCCTGAGGCAGGTGGATTGCCTGAACTCATGAGTTTGAGACCAGTCTGAGCAAGGGAGAGACCCCGTCTCTCAAAATAGCCAGGCCTTGTGGTGGGCACTTGTAGTCCCAGCTACCAGGGAGGCTGAGGCAAGAGAATTGCTTGAAGTTGCTGTGACTTACGATGCCATTGCATTCTATGGAGGGTGACAAAATGAGACTCTGCCATAAATAAATAAGTAAACTAAGCATATGAAGGGTTAGCAAGGATGAGAACCAACTTGAACTCTCGTACACTGCTGGTGGAATGTAAAATGATGCAACTTAGGAAAACAGTTTGGTGATTCCGTATAAAGTTAAACACACACTCAGCATACAACCTGAGCCCCTATGTCTAGGTATTTATTCCAGATAAATAAAAGTATGTGTCCACAGAAAGATCGTACATGGGTGCTCAGAGCAATTTTGTTTGTAATAGCCGGAAGTCTGAAACAGACTCACCATGCACCAATAGGTGAGTAGAAAAAAATGTAGTACATCAAAAGGGTAGACTACTGCTCAGTAATAAATAGCAGGAATTTTTGATACATGCAACAATGTGGATGTGGATAAATCCCAAAATAGTTATGCTGAGTACGAGAAGCCAGATCTCAACAAGGACATACTGTATGTGCCATTTATGTAATGTTCTAGAAAATGCATACTAATCTATAGTGACAGAAAACAGACAAATGGTCGACTACAGTGGTGTTCCAAAAGCCTCCAAATATAGGGAAAAAATGTAATTAGCTCACATGAAAACAAGCATTTTGCAATGTGTTCCCCGTGAGTGGGGGAGAAGACTTTGTGTGTGTAGAAAGCCACACCTAGAGAATATTTTGTAAATATTTTGTAAAATTTAGTAATGAATATTTTGCCAATAGAGGTACATTTAGCTACAATTTCGCATTTTCCCTATGTATGGAGACCCTGTAGAGATGGGAGAGGGACGGGGGATTGATTATAAAAGAGTACAAGGAAACTTGGGGTGATGAATACATTCATTTTCTTGACGGTGGCAATGGTTTCGTGGCTGTATACATACGTCGAAACCATTAAACTGTATACTTTAAATATGTACAGTTTTTTGTACCTAAATTACACTTCAATAAAACTATAAATGAACATACTGGTTGAGCTCTATTATTATACCCATTTCACAGATACAGAAACTGAGGCTAAAAGATTAAGTCCATTGCCTCTAACAACAAGGATTTCAGTGGCAGACCCTCTAACACCAGGAACCGGGTTCTCGGTCATAAGACTCTGCCCCTCCCCTCAGTGGTGACTGTACACAGTGCTATACCAAAGCAGTTAGTCCCGGAAAAACAGCAGATCCAGAAGAAAAGCAGAGAAGATAGCAACCTGGCTTGAGTGTTCTCAACAACCTTTCTCAGGAAGCCTCAAGTGCTGCCCTTGTCTGTACCAAGGATCCGCTGGAAAGAACCCAGGCTTTCTAAAAGCCAAACAGACCTAAATTCATAGCAAGTTCTCCCACACACCAGCTGTAGGAGCCCAGGCAAGTGACCTTATTTTCTTCATCTTTAAAAATGGAGCTCAGCTTTTGTAGTTTGCAAAGTTGCTGTAAAAATTAGAAATGAGATAAAGTCTAAATTCTTTACCATGGCTAAAAGGCCCAACATGATCTGACTCCTTCTGTCTTTCTGAGACCATCTCACCCTGTGCCCTACAGACCAGCACCCCCGACCACTGCTCTAACCTGTTTCTGTTGCTACCTCAGGGCCTTTGCACAAGCTCTTTGATTTGTCTGTGATGCTTTTTAACCCACTTTCTCTCACCCCTACTGTTCCTGAAGGTCTTTGCTAACTGCCACCTCATCAAGGAAGTCTTCTCTGACCCCTTGTTGCTGGAGGGCTCTGAGATCACTCCCAAGTTTGGTGATTCACTAGGACTCACAAGCCCCAGCACATGCTCATACTCTGGGCTCAGATTTATTACAGCAAGAAGATACAGGGCAAAATGAACAAAGGGAAGGGCACCCAGGGTGACGTCTAGGGCTCTTCTCCCAGGGGAGCCACACAGGCTGCTCCTAATCCCTCTAGCATCAGGTTCCAACAATACTCACAAAGTACTGTGTGGGGTAAAAATACCCACATATGTGCTCCATTGAGACTGGGAAAGAATGGGTCCCACAGAGACTCAGCACGCGGGGAGCTACTGGGGTCTGGTATGTAGGTATCCTCCGCTTAGCACATACAAAAATTCCAGACACCAAGAAGGGAAGCCAGCGTCCTGTGCTTATTGTTTAGTGGGTGTTTTATGTCAAAATAGAGAACTGTTCACTGCTCAGGTTCCCAGACACCAGCCAAGGGCCAGAGCTGCGAGCAGACCTTTCTAAGGATGGGGCACACGAGCAGGTGTGCTGGGTCAACTGTCTTCTCCACACCACCCCAGACAGGACAGCGCCCTTTGCATGCTTCCGTGTGAGTCACGCCTAACTGTCCGTGTCATCGTTTGTTAACATCGCCTCCCTTCTACGCTCTGAGTTCCCTAAGGGCAGGTGTGGTGCCTGCTTGGCACAGAGCTAAAGTTTAGTGAGTATGTCCCGGGGACGAGTGCAGCATCAAGACGGACTGAATGGAAGGAGCCTGGCACAGCGGCAGGCACACGCGTGACACCAGCACGTGGCAGCTCTGCCCCAATCACTGCCTGAATCTTGCCCCTTTGGGGGAGTAAATAAGGGTAGCTATGAGTGAAGAAGGTCAGATTGTAAAACATGGATGAAGAGACAGCCTGGGCACTTTAAGACCCCATGGTCAAAAGTCCCAGCAGAAGAGAGTTACCAAAGCCCAGATTGTGAGGGAGGAGATTCCAGCTCAGCAAAAGGAAAAAGGAAACAAGCTCCCAGACCCCCACCGGCCTTCCCTTCACCCCTGGAGCTCCGGGCACTCAGGAAACGCATCATAATAACCGGAGAAGTCCCCCGATGGCTGGGGTAGCCCCACATCTATAGGGGCAGTCACCGTTCTCCCCAGACCGCCCCGCCCTCCAGAAAAGCAGCAGGGACAGACAGATGGAGGGATTTCAAAGTAGGTGTTACAAGTTATGTGTCAGCTGGATCTGCAGCTAGTGGGTGAAACAAAATGTTTAAAGTATACCACATTCTAAGGATTACTCGATTATTTTAATACACCCAGATACTGCATGATCGATACGAATTCTTGTATTTTTAATGCAAAGCATTATTCAAAATATGTCACTGCCCAATCAATATAAAAGTTAAAACTCTTCAATATTTAAATTTTTCCGATTGACATCTTATCATTCCATCCAGGAAAGAGCCCAGCAGATCATAAAATCCATTATTTAATCTTTCAAGTTTGCAGAGTCCAGAATTAAACACCACTCTGTGTCATGAGCAGGCTAAGCAGAAGCTTGGGGCTGATCAAACAAGGGAGGGAGGCAGAGGGGTGGAGGGGGAACCCTGCCCTGGGGCCCCCGGTCAGAGGTGGCCTCAGACATGGGATCACTGGGCTTTGGGGAAGGCAGGTGGACAGGAGGAACCCCTGGAGCCTCTGCCTTGTGAGCTGGCTTCAGGCCGAAGCCCAAATTCCTCCTGTTGGGGGATGTCTGAGGACGCCCAGGACCTGCTCCCTCAAGCTTCAGCCCCTCCAACCCTACGCTCTGGTCCTGTTGAATCTCTCAGCCCCCATCTCCCCAGGCCAGCTGTCCTGCCTCTGACCTTTGAAATGCCCTCCTCCCATTCCCCTTCCCATAGATCTGACTAATTCCTGCCCCTCCTGGGAACCTCTGCTTACTTGTCCCTCACTCCAGGAAATGTTTCCTTAAGCATCTATGCATGGGTAAGTGGCCGTGGCTGCCACCACCGCAGATTCCATGCTGGCCTTGAGCATAGGGTCCACCTGACTATGTCAGCATCACTCTGAGCTCCCATGATGCAGTAAGCCACATGCATGGCACACAAGAGGGAAGGCAGGAGACTCAGACAACATCTGATAACGTCCCCAAGGCTGACATGGAGGAGAGTGACCCGGGAAGGGTGGGAGGTCAGAGGCTGATTTCTATGCCTGGCTCAGTGTTCCCGCGGGTGCCCTCCGCCGTCTTAACACAGTGTGGAAGCAAAGGAGCTGCCTCCTGGGGACTCGGGGGAGCTGGGTGGCTCAGAGCAGGGAATGGAAGACACACAGGGACGTTCTACTTCTTACAAATCAAACCTTCAGCAGGACGACAGAAGCTGGGCCCAGAGCTCCCTGACTGCCCACAGAGAGTAGGGCCAGGGCAGAGACAGCACTTGGAGCAGATTTCAGGGCACCAGGGAACACCATTCACAGAATTGCCTCCCTTCCGCTTCTTGACACCCTCTGCTCTTGGCTTCCACCAATAAAAAGTTATTTCTTCCACAATTGAAAATCTTTGTTCTCCAAGAGCTCACCACCAAATTGCACAAAACCTGGGCAAGTGGACGCTAAATCTTCTTAGATAACAACTTCATTCCCTCGGGACACACGCACTAAGTCCCACGTTGTTGTCGGCACCCAACTTCACCACAGGGATTGAGAATGAGACCCATGGTCCTGAACTTCAGGAATCTGATTGATATTTATTGATGGCAAATCCAGAAAAAAATCAGTCAAATCTATTGGGTGTCCTCCATGTAAAACATAAAGTATTAAATTAACACACCAGCCCTGGCTCCGAGGTCTTTACTGTGAAGCAAGGGGCAGAGAGAGAATAAACGTGTATTGAATGAGTTGCCGTTGCCTGAGTGCCATCCGCATACCACGTAATTCCCTGACAAAGCAGAGCTGCTGAATTGGACTGCAGATGTGGAAGAAGGCATTGAAGAGGGTGGAGCATTCAATTCAGGCCCAGAAGACAGGAATCTGCTCCAGAAAGAGGAACCGTGAACACACACGGAGGGGGTTCGGACCATCGCTGGTCCCAGAGGCTGCACAGCAAGAACTGGACAAAGGACAGGTGTCTGGAGAGAGGGCGTCCACCCCAGGAGGAGGGAGAGGGCACAGAGGGCGGCCAGGAGCCCAGACCAGAGAGCATGTCGCCGAGTGCGACTTCAGACCTGCTCTGGGCTCTCTCAGTGAGGTCACCCACTGGGACCCAGCCACAAATGCAAAGAACAACAAGGCACCTGGCAGGCCATCTAGAGACAGGACAATAGCTGTGAGGTGCACATCTGTGCCCCAGAGCCCGCCCCCGTCTCTGGCATCCCCGCAGATGAGATGAAGTGATGGGGGCTAGACATTCTCACAGCTTGTCACTGAGGTCACCCCCTTGGGCTGAGCCCAGGAGACACATTCTCAGCAAAGCCCACAGGCTCCTCCCCAGAATCCCCTTGGACTTGGGTGAAACCCCACAGGCCTCTCCCACAGCAAGGTCTATGTTCCCACAATGCCATCAAAGGGACCCAGCAATGAATGGGCCTGACCCGGGAGGAGGCAGCCGGGGCAGGGAGTGCCATAAGGAGAACTGGGGGTCTGTGAGAGTGACGACAGCACGACTCTTCCTAGAAGTTGGGGGCCAGAGAAAGTACCCCTGGGAAACGAAATGAGAGTGAGGATTGTGATCCAGTATCAGCTAAGCCAAGGTCCCAGCTGGGCTGGGCAACTCAGGCTTATTGGGAGCAGAAGGACAGCACACACTGCTGGGTGGTGGCAGTAGGATAGAGCCCAGCACACCTGGCCAGGGAAGAAAGTATGGAGGGGCGCGGACATGCAGTACCCACAGCATCTGCTGTGGGGAAAACAGTGTCCCCCAAAAGTTGTTGGAGTCCCACCCCAGTATCTGTGCCTAGGACATTGGGAAACAGGATCTTTGCAGATGACCGAATTAAGATGAGGCCATTAGGGTGGGCCCTAAACCAAGGTGACTGGCGTCCTTATAAAAAAGGGCAAGTGGACTTGGTGCTTGTAGCTCAGCGGCTAGGGCGCTGCCCACATACACGGGGGCTGGCAGTTTTGAACAACAACAACAAAATAGCCGGGCGTTGTGGTGAGCACCTGTAGTCCCAGCTACTTGGGAGGCTGAGGCAAGAGAATCACTCAAGCCCAGAAGTTTGAGGTTACTGTGAGCTGTGACACCACGGCACTCAATTTAATGAGACTATGTCTCAAAAATAAATAAATAAATAAGGGAAACTCTGAGCCCCCAATGAGAGGAAGGGGCCTGATGGCTTGGCAGTGGGTGGGATGTAGCCGCCACCCTGGCCCTCTGCCCATCCACCCACCATGCACTGCATGGATTCTGCAGGGCCTGTGGGTTTGAGTGTCCCCTAGAGCGCACGCTGGCCTCCAGCACTGTCCAGGGATTCCCCTGAAGTAGCCTGAAGAGCTCTCCTGCTCTGCAGCTTCTGTTCCCAAGGGCCCTTCTGTGGAGCAAAGGGGAGCCTACGAGTGAGTGATGAGCCACAGGCACCCTGAGAAGGTGACATCAGAGAGAGAACAATAGGCAGGAGCAGCGCTCTCCCGAAAGGCCAGCCTCTCACCTGGACAGAGCCCCACAGGACTCGGGTACACAGAGTCACCCCAAAGAGCGACCTGGCCACCACTCTTCAGCTCTCCCCCTCCACTGTGGGTCATGTGCCAGGCCTCCGCACCAAAAAACCAGCAGAAGAGCAGGCCCGAGAGCGCTTCAGCCCCGCAGCAAACTCCCCGCAGAGAGCAGAATGGAGGAGCAGGACCGTGCCTCATTCCTGTTCCCAGCGACCCTGCAGGACAGAGTTCCAAGAACCTTCCAATAACCCCACAGGGTACGAAGCCAGCAGCGCCTTCTAAAACTTCAGAGAAAAGTGAATTAATGGTGGAACATCACAGGCTCTCTTGGCAGGTGCGTCCCCCGCCGTGAACTACTCCCAGGACTGTAGGAATTTTCTAGCTCTTTTACAGCTGACCATTTCTCTAGCATCCGAAACATTCCATTAACTGGAGCATCTAATTGCTGACCATGTTGGAGCTTAGTTTACTCCAGCTCATCCACCTGCTGCATGCCAGAAATTGTGGCTTCTTTTTTATGCCTCTATAGCACCTATCAGAATGCCCTCCTGGGCCCCACTGGGGTCTTTAAATTACACACACAGCTCATGTTCTTTTCTATTTAAACTCAATCCTGGGCCAGCCCTGGCACAAAGCCAGAGTGACTCAGAGGTGCAGAAATGCACGGAGATCTTTGCTTCAGGCTGTACTCTACTCTCCAGTCACTGCGCTTGACTCAGCTGCTCTTGGAAGTTTTTTCCCGTGTATTATGGGCACTGGGCCCTTAGGAGGCTGTCTGAATTTTCAACACCACTGGCTTTTCTGAGCTGCCAAAGTGAGAGTGCTCCTGCAAACTAACCCTTGCCCTTGACACCTCTCCTGGAAGCAGACTCGCTTTCTTTGAAAGCTAATTTTATGAAATGCAGAATACTGTATCTCGTACATTAATCAAAAGGGCGGCTTTCACACTCTACTTCTGTCCCTGCTAACTGCAGAGATGTAGCAAACAATGGGAACCGTGTCACCTGAAAGCAGACAATTAAGCCTCTTGGCCCTGCCGACACTGTGTAAGCTGGGGACAGACTCACCCCAGGGGAGCCTTCCTATGAGCCCGCAGCCCAGCTGTCTCCCCTACCACAGCCTCCCGGGAGCGGAGGGCTGAAGCAGAGGCTGCAGCTAGGTGGGCCTGAATCCTGACCCAGGAGAGGATAAATATGTCTTGTTTCATGCCACTCTCTGTGTGATAACTTGTTACGCAGCAACGGATAACTCATACCACGGCAGACGGATCTGGGTTCCAGTCCTCCATCCATCATCTACTGTCTGTGTGCTCTTAAGCTACTTACTCAGTATCTTTAAGCCCCTGTTTCCTCATCGGTAAAGGACATTGTGACAATAATCACAATTGTTCCTATCTCCAAGGGTGGTTGTGAGGATAACAGGAGACAATTCGTCTAGAAGGTATGAATGTTCTTCAACTCAACAGGAGACAATTGGTTGAGAGGGTACGAACGTTCTTCAACTCAGCTGTTCTCAACTAGGTTTCCTTCAGGGAGTTAAACCCCAATGCTCCTGTAGGCCATCATGGTAAGAAACTAAATTCTCTCCTGAGCATCAGAATGGTACCCAACTGGGCATGGTGGTTCATGTCTGTAATCCTAGCATTTTGGGAGGCTGAGGCAGGTGGATTGCTTAAGTCCAGGTGTTTGAGACTAGCCTAGCAACACAGTGAGACCTCATCTCTACAAAAAATTTATTTTAAAAACTAGCCAGGCACAGTGGAACACACTCGTAGTCCCAGCGACTGGGGAGGCTGAGGCACGAGGATGGCTTGATCCCAAGAGTTTGAGGTTGCTGTGAGCTATGATGATACCACCGCACTCTAACGCTGGTGACAAAGCGAGACCATCTAAAAAAACAAACTAACAAATGATACAAGCTATGCACCATTCTTGGAAAAATTGAGAAAACGTCACACACATCTTTTTCTGTGTGGCTTAATTCTCTTATGGAATCCCAGGTAAGAAAGGCTGCAAGTAGGTATCCAATTAATAGCAGCTCTCTCTTTATTACTGTCGTACATTACATCAGCTTCCCCAGTTCTCTGGAGAAAGGTAGAAATTCAGTAATGTGTGATCAGGGGCTCTCCTAAGCCCCCTACCTACTCCGCCCACCAATTAGCCCAGTAGACAGATCCTGGAGTAATGTAACAAGAACAGTATTTCTTGCCAATAACAAGCATTTTTCCTATACATTTTGGGCTCAGGGGTGCATCCATTTTAACTCTCCAGGACTCAAATTTGGCAGAACAGAAATAAAAATAATGCCCCCAAACATTAACTGCCACCCTTTCCAGGGATTATGTCGGGTCCTGCAGTTTGTGTCTGTCGTGGGCAGGGCTCTGGGCTCACCCACATTCCCTCTGGGAGGCAGCGCCGGCCCCTGCTGCACTGGTGTTATCTGGGTCCCAGCTCAGACAACAGCTGGACCAAAAGGTGGGGTTTCCGCAGTGCCGCAGTGGCTCTTGATTGGTTTTGGGGAGAGACTGCACCAAAGGAGTCATGTTAATGAAACAGATCAAGTGCTAGCAAGTCTTCAGAGAAAACAGAAAGCATTTAATCCTTTAATTTCTGAAATTTGAACTGACATCAGGGATCCTTGAAGAGCTCTGTGAAGTAAGGCGACTCCCGCTCTCCAGACCCCAGGCTGTGCGTGAACTGCACGGCTATCTGGGAAATACAGAAGTTAGCAAATTATTTCTCATTCCACACAGAGATAAACTCTGTTCATTACGCATGCCACATTCTGCTCTTCGGCATAAAAAGCAGCTTCTGAAGTCAGCTCATCTGACAAACCCGGCTTGTTATACAAACGGGTCTGTGTTCGGGGCGTGTGCGAAGCAGCCCTGCACCGCTCGGATCCCTTTCACCCAGCTCTCCCGCCTCCATCCCTGACTCACAAGCAGTTCTGGTGCCGCCGAACCACAGTCCCCACCGACGATGCTCAGTACATGTTCATAAAACAAGAAGAGGTGCTATTTATCTAACACATCAGGACACACTTTTTTTAACAATGGAAAATTTCAAACAACGGATGTAAAAACAGTCATCAACACTTCTGACTCTAAAAACCACCTTCTGAGTAAAATCAAAAGCATCGGAGCGCAGACCAAGTGGCCTGCCAAGAATATGAAGTCTCGTTCTGACCCGGGCTACTGACTCCCGGCTCTGGCTGCCCTGGGAGCATCTCGTTCAGTTGGTACCCTCAGGTGACCGCAAGAATGGCGCAAGGATCCAGACAATATTAATATTTTCCCAGCAACCAGAGAGGGTCGTAGCCATCACCAAAGACCACCAGGGGTGTACGAGGATTTGAGCAACAGAGTTGAGACCTGAACATCACCCAAGCTTGCAGGGAACGAAGCCTTTGTAAGTCACGTCTCAGAGAAGTTTTGGAGGAAGAATAAAAAGCCAGGAAGGTTCAAAGGCAGGTGGGCCTGGGACAGACAGCAGCAGAGCAGCACCAAGAGGAAGAGATGGCAAAGAAGGGCAGCTCCGCAGAGGGCGGCCAACCTGCCAGGGGTTCAGGGGTTATAACGCAAAGGAGGAGAAGAGGTGGCTGAGTGAAGGTAAATCCAGGCTGAGATGCGCTGGCTTTTAAGCACAGTAAAAGTTCTTTTACCTGGTCTTCCTTCCTCAACCAGGAGCAGGAAACCTGCGACCTCAAGGCCACGTTTGGCCCTCCAGATCCCCAAGTGCAGCCCCTGGACTGAATCCAAACTTTATAGAACAAATTCCTTTATTAAAAGAGACCAAAAGCAGCCAGGTACAGTGGTTCACGCCTGCAATCCCAGCACTCTGGGAGGCCAAGGAGAGAAGAGCCCTTTAAGCTCAGGAGTTTAACACCAGCCTAAGCAAGAGTGAGACCCCATCTCTACTAAAAACAGAAAAAAACAGCCAAGCATTATGGCAGGTGCCAGTGCTCCCAGCTACTTGGGAGGCTGAGGCAGGAGGATCCCTTGCGTCTAGGAGTCTGAGGTTGCTGTGAGCTAGGCTGAGGTCAGGGCACTCTAACGCTGGTGACAGAGAGAGACCGAAAAAGAAAAAGGGACCAAATGATGGGGTTTCTGCAGTGCTGTGGTGGCTCTTAATAGGTCTTGGAGATTTGTTTTGTAAATATGAATTCAGTCAAAAGCCACACTCAAGGATCCAGAAGGCCACACACGACCCCGAGACTGCAGGTTCCCCAGAAAGCCAGACCCGAGGCCCATCCTCCATTCGACGCCAGGGGGCGGCAGGCGGCAGTGTGCTGAGAGCCAGGGCGGAGGGCCATTCGGTAAAAACGTTCAGGGAGTTTGAGGCTGTTTAACCGTCAGTGACTTGAAACCAGCCATGACAGGAGCACTCACACCATAGGAACTGGCGAGTGCCGCAGGTCAACAGCTCTGACCACAACCCAAGGCACAAGCAGTAATGACGCTCTGGGCCAGGGACGTCACTCCGTGTTTATCACACACCTGTTTGTGCTGGCTGTACTTTTTACCATAATTTCATAAATAAATTAAACGTTATAGTGAATAATGAAACATACTATAAAAAGAAAGAAAAACAACAACATACATAGTTGTTGTTTCTATGAAAACTAAGTCAAATACATAGAAAGGGTCAATAAAAGTGAGTTGCTTAACGAATGCTATCGAATTAATAGAACTATATAATATGGGGGAGGTCATAAAACTCTAGAAGGACTCTGTACTCTGATTGCTTCACAAGCGTCCGTAAGTTCCCCTCCACTGTGAAGAAATCTAAACCAGAAGCTATAGACAAGGGGATCTAAGACAAAAGATGGAACTCACCCACCCTGGGGAAACCGAGAAAATCTTGGCCCTACACCAAAAGATCGGTAGCCAGTACTCATGCGGGTTTAAGGTTTTAAATTAAAATTCTTAACCTACGTACCTGTAATTATTATAATTATTCTAAGTGATATTTTTAAATTAATTGATTAATGACTCGACCTAGCAGGTTCAGCAGTCAAGCAGGGGCAGTCATCTGGCTGAAGACACCAGAGCAGAAGGCAAGGAGCAAAGATGGGAGAAACCAGCACACGTCATGGGGAGAGAGGACTCCAGAGGCAGGAGGGCATGGCGATTACCTTGGTGTGTTAATTTGACCGGGACGGGGGCTGTGCTTTGGATCTGTGTCAGGTCAAACTCAACTCTGGGTAACTCTGTGGGGGTGTCTGGGGAAGGGCTGAGGGGGGCACGTGGCCTGCACTAGGGTGGGTGGGCACATTACTTGAGGTCTGAACAGAACCAACCAGCCGAGAGTAAGTGGGAAGCGTGGGCCTTGGAAGTCAGGCTGAGACTTTGCCTCCCCTGCAGCCTTAAGCCTGCTGGTTTCAATCTAGAACTGACACCATCAGCTGTCTGGGCTCTCAGGCTGCCCAACTCAGGCTGGACGGCACCCCGGCTCTCCTGGCCTCCACCTGCTGACCACAGATCTTGGGATCTGACAACCTCCACAGTCACGTGAGCCGCTTTTCTTATGATAAATCTCTTTGTATATGTATATGTGTACACACACACACACATACACATACACCAGTGGTCTTGTTTCTCACGAGAGCTGTGACTTACATAAAAGACATCTGGGACGTGGCTGTGGGGCCTTCCCTCCCAGCTCTGTCACTATGGTCTGGGCATCTGCCACCCCCACAAGACAGAAAGTCTGAGGGCAGATCACAGCCTTGACCTACACCAGGTGCTCGGTAAAATCAACAGAAGAAGACTTGGATAAAGGGTCGGTCAGTCGGCAGAAAGTCAAGCGGGTGAGGACAGAGGAAAGTCCCCATACTGGGTACATAAGTCGGTTACAGCTGTGGCAAAAGAAGCTGTTAAGGAACAAGGATGAGCCTTGAAGGGTCAAAATCAGTGGCCTATGAACTGATGGAGAGAAAGGCCACGGCAACCACAAAGCCAAGGTCTCCTGTGGTCATTTCACTCTTTTGCCCTCCTAGACAATCTTGTACTGAAAGCACAGAGAGATTAAAAACTCCCACATCAAAGAGACTTCACTTTTGCCAGGCATTTGGATGCAAGAAGTGCTCGCTTCTTTCTGTCTGTTATATTTTTGAAGCACAAAATATATGGCTAAAGTGAGAGAATATCATTAAAGGTTAATTATGAGAAACTTAAAGGTTATTTTTGCATATCTCACCTCTTGGACAAAAGCCGTTCCCTCATTACCATGATAGAATATAAATTAATCTGTAAAGGCACTTAAAATGCCACAAACTCTTTCCCTTTATTATGATGTTAAATATCATGATAAATGTGTGCTCCCCTGGTCCGTCTGTGGTGGGAGGTCCTGCCTGAGACACCCCCCCCCCCACTTCCTGCCTCTGTGATTCTGGACGCTCTGACCTGAAGCCACCCTGGCCCCCAATCCTTTTCTCTAGATCAAGAAGTCAAGTGCTGACCACTCCTCTCCAAGGAGACTGTGTCTCTTCTCCCCTCCAGCCCATCTGGCTAAGGCGCAGCACAGGTACGAGGCCAAGGGCACATACATGGGCAGCCCGAGCCACACCCGTGCGTGGTGCTCAGCCCAGGCCTGCCACATCTCTGGCCCCAGGAGCTGTCTGGGTCCCAGGGCCTCCCGTTGATCCAGCCTCTATCTGTGGCTTCTGACAGAAAAGGATGATTCTGGCCTTAATAAAGTTAGACTGGGTTTCACTGAATAATTTATCTGCACACGTTGCATTTCAGAAAGTCACTGCTGCTTGTGCTGATGCTATGCTTTCCTGGAGTGAACAGAAAGCCCAGAGTGCATGGACTGGAAGAGACAGGGCCAGTGTACCCGGAGCAGAGACGCGGAGCTGCCTGGAAAGGTTTCTGTTCCTTCGGGCAACGGGAGGAGCAGGAGGAGGATGTCCCAACACATCCAACAGGGCGGCCCCCTAAAAGCAAGAGGCCCAAACCTGGAGCACCGCCACCCAGTGCAAGGAAGTGAGGTTGGAACGTGGAAGAAACACACAGTGGCCCTGTGCTCAAAGTTCTGTCTCCTGATCTTTACAGGGCAGGGTTCATAGAGAGCCCAGGAGACCTGGGCCTCCAAGAAACATGAGCCAAGGGAGGCTGTTCAGCTCCGTGTGACTGTGACACTGCCCTCGTATGTCACAAACAAGACTGAGCAAGAGGCTGTTGCCTCCACAAAGTGCTGCCACGAAAGGGGAGGGACAGAATAGGAGGAGGGAGGATGCCCCGACGCTTATCAAAAGCAACCCACACTGGCTAGGGCATCTGTGGGGAGAAGTGTCCAGAACCCAAAGGGACACTCAACCTGGAGTCAGACCTGGGGTTAATGTTCATCTCTGCCAATTATCAACTGTGTAACCTTGGCAGATCAAGATTGAGATCTTCTTTCTGCAAAATGAAGAAAAATAATCTCAAACTTCACCAGTTAGAGCGGGACAAGCATGGTGCATGGCCAAACTGTTTGAGGAGTATAGGAGGACTAATTAGAAGATGGATATCATTAAAATTATCTCCAGGAATCTTCAGGGAGACAAAGGGAAAGGTCAGCCCAGGCCTGAGGGACGCAGTCCAATATGCTAGACGTAAGAGGGTGGGTGTGAATGAAGCCAGACGTGGGAGACCTCCAAAGAGCCCAGCAGCCACCTGCTCTGTGCAGTAGCCTGCAAGAAACACATCTGTGGCCCCAGCAACCCACACACCCCCTCCATGTGGGGTCCAGGTATGGGGTTCATAAGATACGAACCGCCACTTCCCAACAGAGAGATGCCAACACACAGACTGAAAACAAAGCTATGTGACAATTACAGTGACCACAACCACCTACGAGCTACATGCCTCTTCTACACATCACCTCATTTAGTCTCAACAACAGCCCTGGGAGGAAATATTCATAAACCCATTTTACAGGGGGAAAAACTGGAGCTGAGAGAGGTGAAGCAACTTGTCCGCTGTTCCTCTGTTGTCATGGCCCAACACCACTCCCTTAACTCACAGATGGCAGAGGTGCGGTGGGTCTGGGCCTGTCTCCAAGGCCCATGCTCTTAAATTCACTCTGGACTGCCTGCTCTGGAAAGCTCTCGGAGTTTCCTTCTCAATGGAAATTTCTGTCACACCAGGAACAATGAAGATATGGGAGGCAGAATAATGGCCCCCTGAAGATGCTCATGTCTTAATCCCTGGAACCTGTGAATGTGTCAGGTTATAGGCAAAGAGGGAAGAAAGGCAGTAGGTTGAATCAAGAGTGCTAATCAGCTGACCCTGCTGGGCTCAAAGTAATCAGAGGGTCATTAAAAGTGGAAGAAGGAAGCAGGAGAGGAGGTCAGGGACAAAGTGAAAGTCTAAGACAGTGGTTCTCAACCCGTGGGTCCCAACCCCTTTGTAACAATGAAAATACATCCTGCACATCAGATATTTACATTACAATTCATAACAGTAGCAAACTTACAGTTATGAGGTAGCAACGAAAATAATTTATGGTTGGCAGTCACCACGACATGAAGAACTGTATTAAAGGATCGTGGCATTAGGAGGCATTAAGAAGGTTGAGAACCACTAGCTAAGAGATGCTGGCTCTTAAGAAGGAGGATGGGGCCATGATCCAAGGGATGCAAGTGGCCTCTCCCAGCTGGAAAAGACAAGGGAACAGAGTCTGTGCTGGGGCCTCCAGAGGGAATGCAACCTACTCACACCTTGACAATAGCCCAGTGAGAACTATGTCACATGTCTACCATACAGAAGAGTAAGCTAACGAGTTTGAGTCATTTTAAGCCACTAATTTTTCAACAATTTGTTACAGAGACTATAGGAAACCATTATTGTAGGCAGGCCTTGGGGACTAGGTTGGGAGGCCTTGGGAGTCATTTTCTTCTGCTGTAGGAACAAGACCCACCAAAAAGGACCAGGTTAAGCCCAAGGAGCAGCACCGTCCCTCAGATCAGAGAACAAGTCAACTTCATTGAAGAGGCAGGATTCTGACCCAACTTCTAAGAACATTCATTCCCTGCCTCTAAGAGAGCAGCAGCTGTCTTTAAAAATGATGCTGTCCTCCCAGGTTGCTGATTAAATATTACAAGAGGAGCACCCACTCTCCCCTGCAGCGGGGCTGCATAATTCATAGCGGATTCATTTGAAGGAAGCAGCAAAAGACAAGGAGCCGAACTGGGTCAGGCTGGCCTGGCCTGCATGAGCAATTCAGCTATTAGGTCATTTTAAAACAAAAGGGATGAGCTGTTGCAAGGATTAATCACTGGTTTCTCACCTCTCCTGAAGCACAGTGGCGAAAAATCATTGCAAATCGATGTCTATTAAACTGCCTCTGAACATTCCAGCCTTTCAGGAAAAGAAACTTTAAAAAAGGAGGCAAGGGGATGCTGAAAACTCTAATGGGTTGGGATAGAGGGTTACATGGCCCTGAAAATGCGCTCAGCTCCTTGTTAACAGGAGGCCCCCCCCAGCAGCTCCAAGAAGCTAGAGACTGGGTGGTATCCAGGTTGCACAAGCAAATTAAGCCATCACCTGGAGCCCAGAGGCACGATCCAGGAAGGAACAGCATGAGTCACTTGTGAGTCAGATAAATTGAATGCAGAATCACCTCTGGCCACGTCAACCCATTTCCAGAATGACCTACCATGCATAGGGGAGTCACTGCGGCCGTATATGCCCCCATAAGGAACCAGATAGAAGATGGGGGGCTGAGCCCACACCACCAATGAAGGGGCCAGGCCAAGGCAACTCCACACTGGGCTTCAGGCCCCACAGACTGCTCAGCCAGTACCCCTCTGAACTGCCCCATCTGGAGACCAGGTATTGGCTAAGAAGGGAAGGGCTGTGCTGTAGACCAGGACTCCCAGCCCCCACACACTCAGGACCACTCACCTGCCCCCTTTCACCATGACATCTTGGTTGGTGGTCTGTGAAGCCCTACACACAGGGTCTTACCATCTGGATCCTCAGGACAGCAAATGGATTTCAACATGAGCTCTGTCTCTGATCAATGAACAGTGGCCATCCCAAACCCGGGTGGTGTTAAGGAGGATTCTGAAGCTGAATCCAGCTCACAGAAAAAGTGTGTTGTGGGTAGTGATGTCTGCCCAGGGCACTGATGGATTACGTGTAGTTTCCACCCCTGAATCCAAGTCCTTTGTAAGGAAAGTCCCATGGTAAGGAAAAGAAAACATAGTCCCAGAAAGACAAAAATGCTTTGCCCAGCGTCACCCAGAAAGTGCATGATGACACCATGATTAGCTCTTGGCTCCAGGCCTGTTCTCCCCGTGCCTCGCCCCTTTACCCAGCACATGGAATGCACACATGATACGTGGTGTGACAGGCAGCATCTAAGTGAACCCCTGTGAGCGCCCAGTAAACTGCTCCAGGAATTCCTGCCCTGGTCTGATCCACCCACACATCCCCGTCTTCCCTGTGAGCTGTACCTGGTGGCTCACGTCTAAGAAACAGATTACAGCAAAAGTGACAGGATGTCACTTGTGAGACTCATCTACAAAAAGACTCTAGCTTTGGTCTTTTGTAAGTCTCCTGTCAACTTACTCTGAGGATACCAGCTGCCACATTGGAGAGGACTGTGTGGCAGGGAGTGAGGGCAGCTTCTGGCCAAAAGCCCAGGAGGAACTGAATCCTCTGGCAACCAAAGTGAGCTCAGAGTGGATCCTGCCTCAATCCAGTCTCCAGAGGAGACTGTGGCCCCAGCGAAAACTTTGACTGCAGCCCTGGGACAGAACTTGAGGCTGAGGACCCAGCTACACTATCCCAGATTCTTGACCCACAGACTGGTGAAATAACAAATATTTGTTATTTTAAGCTTCTAAGTTTTGAGGCAATTGGTTACATAGCAATAGATAATCAATATAATGCTCAATAAATATTTGTTGGATGAATAAATAACTTTGAGGCTCTTAGCTTGGCCTCCTGTGCACCCTTTAGACTCTCTTGACAACCATCTCCGATTTAAAATGCTCTTCTCGGTCGTGGTGGTCAGTGTTGAGAATAAATCTCAGTATTTCCTGTAGAGCTGGTCTTGATGTGGGGAATTTCCTCAATGTTTGCATATCAGCAAAAGATTTGATGTCTCCATCAATTTTGAAGCTTAGTTTATCAGGATACTGAATTCAGGGTTGAAAATTGTTTTGTTTAAGAAGATTAAAAGTGGATTACCATTCTCTTCTGGCTTGGAAGGTTTCAGCTGAAAAGTCTGCTGTCACCCTGATAGATCAGCTCAATTTATAGTCACCAAGATGTGGAAACAACCTACATGCCCATCAACCCAGGAACGGATTAACAAACTATAGTATGTGTATACCATAGAATACTATTCAGCCATAAAAAAGATGGTGACTTCATAGCTTTTATATTAATCTGGATAGAGTTGAAACATATTCTTCTCAGTAAAGTATCACTAGAATGGAAAAGCAAATATCCAGCGTACTCAATACTAATATGAAGTCATTAGAAGATCTAACTCAGACCCACGTAAGAGAGAAACTCAATTCAATTCAAACTGGGGGATGGAGAATGAGGGGAGGAGGAGAGAAGGGAACGAGCACAATGTAAGGGTGTACGGCGCACCTCTTGGGTGCAGGACGTAACTACAAGAGGGACTCTACCTAACAAATTCAGTTACTCAGTCAATAAAACAAAATGCCCTTCTCCGTTGATCACGTGACATGGACTCTCAGAGTTTCTTTCCCCTCTCCTCTCTGGACACTGTTTATCCCACGGATCGCACAGTCGTTTCTGGCAGTCAAGAATGGCACGAGACGTCAGCCCATCCTTCTGCACAACTGCAAAAAGCAGAACTGGGGACAACAGGGCCGTGTGTGCTCATGGCACAGGGCCAGCTGCCGTTCTGAACGGATTCCTGGTGAGACGATCTAATAAGTGAATAAATGCACCCAGAACATTTACTGTCCTCAGTGTCAAACACCCTTCACTCGTTTACTCCTCACACCCACAGGTACTATTAGTATTCCCATTATACAGATGAAGAAACTGAGGTACAGAGTAGCTTGCTGCTAAGGAATGGCAGAACTGGGCTTCAGACCCAGAGCCAGGCTCTTGGCCACCACGCACTTGGGGATGAGTTGCTTTCAGGTTTCTCAACTTCAGCACTATCGACTTCGGGGGCAGGATGATTCCTTGATGCGAGAGGCTGCCCTGAGCACCTTAAGAGGGTTACCAGCATCAATGGCCTCCAATGGATGTCTGTAGCAGGCCCCTCCCATTGCAACCACCATAACACCTCCAGACACTGACAACTGTCAAAGGTCCCAGGGTTGGGGGTGGGGCTGGACACCATCAAGGTTGCCTTGTAAACACCTCCACGTACTGACAAACTGGCTTAAGTGCACACAAGCTAGAATCCTGGTTTGGGACTGCCGCCCCCCCAGCCGCCCCCAGCGCCTTCCTAGACACCTGTTGACCAGGCCATGTCGTGCCCTTGAGGAGAGCCCTGCAGCAGGAGGAGCAGTCCCCATGGAACCTTCTCTGCACTGTGTCCAACCCCTGCCAGGTCCCAGCACAGAAAACACAAGAAAAGACATCCCAGCAGTGCCGGCCCTTCAGGAAGCTTCCTGGCTGCAACGCTTGGCTTTCGTTCCATCTTCCTGCATTCCACGGCCACTGGAACCTTGTCATCATTTATGCCAGAGCCACCAATTAATGTGCTCTCTGTGTGGTTTCAGGATGAGAAAAGTCCAAGGGCCGTTCCTCCTGTCCCTCACCAGGGCACACTGTCCCCTAAACAAAGTTGGCAGCCTTCCGACTGAAATTCGCCTTTACAAATGTTGCTGTGCTGTTTTTCCCAATGAAGTCTATTGAATCCGATTGATCTTGGCCCCGTTCTGCATTCCTCCTGCAGCTCTGTGCATGCACGCGTGCACGCACACACGCACACCGGGCACCACGGTGTGTGCGTCTGGGAATCACTCTCCAGTTGTCTCAGATACACGTGACTTGTCTCTCTAACTAGATCAGGGGCTGTGTTTTTCTACCACCTTCGCAACCCCACGGTGCCTCCTACAAACCTATGCGTGCAGTAGACACTCAGTAAGGGCTTGTTGATGAATGTTAGATGTTACAGAATGGCATTTCAAGGCCCTGTCTCCCCGCCCCACCTGCCATCCACCATCTCAGAAGACACACCATCTCCCCAGAGGCAGCCACTTCGATCTGCGCGTTAGTGATAGGATCTTATCCTCCGAATTAACAAGACCACTACCCCAAACCAGATCTAATCCTGTACCTCCCTGAGTCACACCAGAAAGGCGAGATATTAAGCCATCTGCCTGCTGGAAGCCACTTTTCCAAGCCAATTAGAAATAATTTTAGGAGAGCAGGTTCGTAAGATGCAACATCAAATGCCCTCCTCTGAAACGAAGGCTTACTGCAGGATCAACTTCTTCAGAGCAAACAAGTTTCACTGGAAAATTATAATGAACGCTCGGCGATACAGAGAAACTCTGCTCTACAGGGTTATAAATACTCCCAAGCGCTCCGCTACTTGGGGGTGGTTAAAAATTATTTTAAAGCACTAAGAAAGACAGTGAAGTTGAGAAAAGCACTCAAATGTGAGAAAGAAAGTTCTGGGCTCCAGTCCCAACTTCTATGGCTAATTAGCTGAGTGACCTTGGACAAGGAGCATAATCCCTGGGTTTGGGACTCCTTGTGCTTGAGCAGAGGGCAGCTGGACGAGAAAGAAGGCACACCCTTGGTTTCTCTCTCCCTCTGTTCCCCCCTCCATTGCCCCCTCCCTGCCTTCTCCTCCTCCTTTCTCTTTCTCTGTCTCTCTCTCTCTCTCTCTCTCTCTCTCTCTCTCGTCCTTCTCCTCCTTTTCCTTATCTTTCTCCTGTCTCTCTCTTCCTTCTCCTTCCCTTTCTCCCCTTTCCATTCTCCCCACCCCACTCCAAGGAATCCCTAGGCATTACCTGCTTTGCAGGGCTAAGAAGATTGAGATCCCAGATTTGAAGGGGCTTTGCAAGTTATAAGCAGCCTACGAGGTGCTAAGCAGCCTTCTGTATGCTCTGTGGGTCTGGGCTGTAAGCAGTTTCACAAATTATCACAAACCAGATCTAGAAGAAAATCAGATAGTCGGAAAACACACATGAAAAACGAAACTGTTGTTAGCCCTTGACTGAGAGTGTTAATACGTAAGAAATCGCTGTGCATACCTCCTAAAATGCAGTGGGAAAACCCAGCTATTATATCATAATAGTGACTTTCAGGCACCAGCCTCACTCATCGTTCTTTTGCCAGGATGTATATCTGGATCATATTTGGTTTGGGCTAAAGTTAAATCGTGTTGCAAAAATCCTGAATAAACAATAAACAGCTCAAAGCAAGGGCCTGGTGCTCGGTGGAAGGGAGGAAGGGGCCCCCGTGAGCGGTTCGGTGCCCTTCAAGGGGAAGTTTCCAGCAGACTCAGGGTGTTCTCCTACACTGATGGTCACGTTACTTCTGCAAACTCAGACACTTTTCCAGATGATGAGCCCTAACTTTCTGGCAGGGGGTAAACTCACAAAGCAATGACCTTAACTTAGTAAATTAATTCCAAAGCACAATTGTTTTCAATCTTCATTTAAAATCAGCCTTCGTTAATCTAGATTTAATGACATAGGAAATGGAAATTCCCTTAATAAAATAAGTTATGAATATTTATCATCCCATTTTACCTGAAAATTGAATAATTCATCAATTAACTTTACTATTAATTATTTAATGCAAAATTAATAAACTGCAAAATTCATACGTATCCTTGCAGACCCTCTGGCGCTGGGTAAGGAAATTAAGCACCAGAGGAACAGCCTAACTACGGGTAATCCCAAGCGTCCTCTGATGGGATCTATGGGGTTAAGGCTGGAGTTTCTCTGCAAGACTCGGAACGGAGCCACTTACTCACAAAGTGAAGGGAGAGATTTTTTCTCACCCAGGAATTCTGCACCACAGCCAAAAAAGAACTCAAAGTTTGGCAATTATTTCTAGAGAATGATTCTCCCATGCATTCTCTCTGTTATCCATCACCAGCTTCATCGCTGGCCACATTTTTCTAACATATAAATAAATGGGCCCGTGGTGTGACATCACCACAGCCAGCAAGGACCCTCACCCCTGGAGACGACTTCCTCCCCGGAAGCCTGGATTAGGACCCCAATCTGAAGAGAAGGGACTGAGCACACAGAGATGGGAATAAGTTAAAAAGGATCACAGATCGTGAGGGGACAATGGGTCAGGGGGAAGTGAGCCAGACACTGAGCAGCTGGCATTCAAGGGGGACAGAAGCTTGGCGCCCCCAAGTGCCCCAGAGAAGCCTGACTCACTGAGAGTTCTTCTGCCCCTCCAGGCTCATACAGTCTGGAGTGTCTGAGAGGACATGGGTAGCTTCAGGTGGACTGTGCCTCAGTCTTCCCATCAGTAAAATGGGTATCTTACAGAGGCACGTGAGTGCACCAGGTTCTTCCTACTCCCACTCTGGAACTTCATCCTCCATCCCCAGGGCAATCAGGGTGAGGAAGTTAACATCTACTTACTTAGTGGCCCCATTCCAAAGCCCCCACTAGGAAGCCCCACTGTATCCCGCATTATCCTCAAATCCTTACCAGCCCTCCCTAACACCACCCTGATTCCTTTCCAGTCTCCCCCCAGCAATGCTTCCTCCCTTCCAAGTTGCAAGGATTTTCTGTCTATTCCCACAGTCTCCTGACGCCTTCCTGCCTCAGATATGCTCTAGCCACTATAGCCACCCGGGGGTAATGTACACATGTGTCCATGCACACATGCACGCATAGGTCTCCCCAAAACTCGGCCAGCAGGAAGGAAGCCCACCTTCCCTCCCACCCCTAGGCAAAGCCTCACTCTGCACCTGTCCCTGTAGCTCTCATCAAAATTGCAGTTCTTAGAAATTCTCTATCCTGTTCACCACCACATCCCCAGGCTCAGCACTGCGCTGGTGAATGGCAAATAATCCAAGAGTTTTTGCTGAATAGTCAGAGGCACAGGTGACAGCCAATGACTGCAAGGAGGTGACAATTTGGTGTCCTACAGTTCAGGAAGGAAAGTCCAGTCCTGGGAGAAGACAGTACCCCTTCCTCAACAGAGCTCTGCCACCCCCAAGATCAGAGGGCCACATTCCCCAACGCTGGCCGGCCTAATTAATTATCCCAAACCCATAGCAATGGATGACAATGGACACGGGAGGACTGTGGATATTTTTTGGTGGGAAAACATGTGCAAATGGCACATTTCACTGTGTAGCCTGGGCTCCTGGGGAGAAGCAAAAGCCCCCTCCATTTCGACCCCTCCATCGTTGCACAAGCCTTTATCCTTCCCATAACTTTATCACCCATCTCTAGACCTTTCCCCAGACCTGGTGGGGGCTCATTTCCCTGACGTGTGGGACGAAGCATCGGCTGCCATTTTACACACAAACTCAGTTCCACCATGGCCAAAAGTCCTATGCCTGACAAGATGCCAAAACAGGAAAGAGAAAAACCCAGTTCAGAATTCCTACGCCCCTCCACACCCCAACGGGATGACGGGATGCCAAAAAGCAGGCCCAGAAATGCTTCAGCGAGTTCCCACGTCCTTGGTTCAGCCAGGATCCTCCCCTCCTGAGTGCGGCTGCCCAGTCTGGACTCTGGTTCCCTGTCCGCCCCCCAACATCACCTCGAATTCAGCAACGCGATTAGCAATAAGCTCTCCACTGAGTGAGGGCAGGGAGGACTGATGCATAAAAACTATTTTTTTCTTTTAGAAGAAATTTTCCTCTACCCCAAAATGTTCATCTTATTAAAACATAGAACAAATAGAAGGAAATGTTTCCCGGAAATACTTCCTTAAAGACAACAGTGACCAATATAGGAAGGCGTAAGCGGGAGGTTTTTGTGCATGTGTGTATAGGTGTGTGTTTATAAGCACGCATGTGTGTAAGGGTGAATTGTGTGTTTCTGCGCTGCACGCAGCCATGTATCAGGTGCTGTATATTTTTGTATGTGCATATATGTGCTGTGTGCACACATGCATGTACCATGGCCTGTATGGTCTGCATGTGCCTGAGCATGTGCACATGTGTGTATGTCACTGCTTGTGAGCATGCATGCTGTGTGTTTGCGTATGTGCCTGTGTATGTATGAATGCAAACACACACACACAAAGCAGAAGTTCATACGGAAAGTGGGGTATGCAGCAGAGCTGGAGAATCAGGACAGATTTCCTTCCTTTCTCTTTGGCTTATTTCGAAACTTTTTAGAGGGCTCCATAATAAAGGACTGTGGAAAATCTGAGAATAGCAAAGACAGCGATATCTTCTAGCCACAGAGAACAGCCCGGAGCACCCCATGACTTGGTGGTTGCTCCCTGGGCCGCAGGGACTGCAGACAGCTGTGTGTTCTGTGAATGACCCCCCCGCCTTACAGTGCTGAGAGTGCATGGGCACTCCCCTCCTACAGCCAGCCGCAATTTACCATGGTGATTTTCAACCAGTGCGCCACGAAAATTTTTAAAGATCATTAATTAAATTGTTTTCAAACGTTCAAAACACAGTAAGTATATTCTTTTTTTAACTCTTTTTTTTTCTAATCAACATGATTTAAGTGTGCTGCAGAAGTTTAACTACAAGTTCAAGTGTGCCGTGAGATGAAAAAGGTTAAAAAACACTGATTAGTGGATCAGAAGTGAAGTGAGCTGAAGGAAACACCACCGATGCCAATCCCAGCCATGGCACAAATACCAGACAATCCTAATTTTCCAAATCTAGAGGTGGTGAAGATCTAAGAATTAACTGGTCAGTGGCAGACACAGAAAGAAATGACAGTAGATGGCCCCTGACAGGGAGTGCCAATGCCCATCTACTTGTGTGGGCCAGTGCCAGTGAGCGTCTAATTCTCAGAAATATTAATCACCGCCAGGCCGTCCTGCTACAGATGCCAGCAGGCGTCACCCTAGGGGAGCAGTTTCCAGCCAGGGTGCCCCGGCACCCCAACGTGCATCACAGGCACCCTGACACGAAGCCACCTGCCACTCTAAACTCTTGCCCTGAATCTAAGACACATTCGCAACCATGTAAAGATAAAAGGCATCAAGATGCCATAGTCAGGGGACATTCATGGCGTACTAGATGGCCCTGGCAACCCCCAAGACCCCTGGAGTTCCGCTCAGGGAGAGCCACACCTCGCCCTTTGTGCCAGTGGCCTGAAGGGCTCTGAACCAAGGTGGGGCCTTCCAGAGGGTGGGAGGAGCCAGCCTCAGGGCGCAGGTGGACTGGCTGCACATGCGTCTTTGCACCCAGGGAGCGTGCGCGCGTCAGCAACAGCGTTTCTTTAGTCTGGAGCAGTTGTGCATTTAGAAACCTCAAAACTGCATTTTGAGGTGTTTCTTTCTGCAGACTGAAAACGAGAAGAAAAGCAAGAGAGTGAAACAGCAAGTTAGACTGAGAGTGCGCGTGAGATGAGGAGGAAAGGGAGAAAATGAGAAAACTGAGGAGCAAGTCCCACTCAGGACAACTCTTGGTGGAGGCAGCGAGGAAGCGAGGGTGCTGGTGCAGAGGGAGAGGAGTGTCCCAGCCCGGGACGGTAAAGGAACGGAAACAAGCATAACCCTGCAAGGATAAAGCCCAGGGGACGCAGACGGCATGGATAAGAAGCGACAGCACAGTCTGGGGGTGGGGTGGGGGGTGTAGACGCTAGACGCAGGGCTAACCCACGCAGCAGAGTGCAGACAGGACGTGAAAAACCAGGGCAATGCCGGGAACCAGCTAATTGGCCAGCAGAGCCCGGAAAGACTCATGAATTGGAAGTGGCAGGTGCCACAGAAGGCAGAGGTGAGGGATGGGTTGGGAGCTGGGGGAGGCTGCAGATCACAGTGGGGGACACGTGACATCTACCCTGAGAACAGCAAGAAAGCCATATCAGAACAACCCTTCCTACCCCACCCCCCACCCCAGGAATCGTGTTGCTTCTCTGGAGAAAGGGAGTTTTGAAAGACTGAACTTGGGAACAGCACAAGAGAAGTATGGCCGGCAGAGCCCGGAAAGACTCATGAATTGGAAGTGGCAGGTGCCACAGAAGGCAGAGGTGAGGGATAGGTTGGGAGCTGGGGGAGGCTGCAGATCAGAGTGGGGGACATGTGACAATCCCAGGGCCCTACACCTACCCTGAGCAGCCAGGCAACCCCATCCGGCCTCTGCCCCACCGGAATTGTGTTACTTCTCTGGAGAAAGGGAGTTTTAAAAGACTGAACTTGGGAACAGCAGAAGAGAAGGAAGAAGCAGGATGTAAATGGGGAGAATTAGTAAGAGCTTCCACACTGAATGGTGACTTTCCCAGCCCCTGCCCGGCTGGATCCCGGACCACTGGCAGCTGAGACAGCTCAAAGCACGCAGCACGCTGGAGGGACCCTCCAGAACTCTCTGGAGTTCTCAGAGAACTCCAGTGGCGCCAGAGAAAAGATCTAGAAGTGCCGAGTCTCAGAGTCCCCCAGCCTGAAGCTGGCTCCCTCCGTGAAGGAGCCCCTCCCCCAGATGAGGATGAGCCAGGCAGCTGGCACCGGAGGAGAACTAAGCCCTCGTTTAGCCTACAAGGAAGTTGGAAGAAATGTCTAAAACCGACAAATCAAGAAATAGCATAGTAAACATGTTTAGAAATCTGGAGGTAAATATCAGAACCCACAGCGTGGAAAGGGACCACCCCTGGGAAGCAGGATTGAGCTGTAGGGCAAAGGATTCTATTTTTCTTGCAAGCTTTGCAGGACCATTTGACACATGCAACTATAGACATGTATATTTTTTATAAAAATTAAAATAATAAGAGAAAGTAGGGAGCAGGAGCCATGGCTGGCAGCTGCCTGACCCAGGGAGAAGCTGAAGGCACAAACAATGACGCCTCCCTCCTGCTTTCTCAGGGCAGCCGGGACCTGCACACCCAGCCCTGACAAGTGATGTGGCCGACGACATCTGCTCTCAATCCTGGGACAGGAACACCTGGCCCCACGGCTGGCACCGCAACTTCAGCAAGCAGCTAAGCACAGCTGAGAACACAAGGGGCTCCCCCATCCTGTGACCCTAAGTCCAGATCATGTGACATTCTCCCGACTGGGGTGCCAAGGCCCCCTGGACACAGACGGGGGCCTCCATGGGCTCCTCCCACTCTGACATTTTGTACTCTGTGATTAACTCAGATAAAGATAAAAGAACTGGAATCTGGGACAGGCCCACTTCCACAGGAAGGCTAGGGACTCCCCACAACTGTCAAGATACCACCAGACTATCAGCCCCCAGGTCACAGTTCCTTTCCCGCCTCCTCTGGGAAATGTATAAACACTCCCAGACAAAGGTAAGCCTTGTAAGCCTTCCAGGTAAGTCCTCAGGCATCCGGGGCTCCCTGTGGGTGGTGACAGACACCCACGAGCTCCCTCATGCCACTGTTGCTCTCTGGTTAATGGAGATACGGGGTGGACGTGGTCCAGGGTTTGCTCAATACATTAGGCAAACGCTGAGTGAGGCTCTGTACCATGACACATCGTTATGTTAATTTGAGAGCAGGTCCCCAGTTCAGCATCATGCAAAGGTTACTGCATTGAAATGACTGCTGACCCAGTTTATTCTTTCTTTACAGTTCCCAAGTACAGAGTCCCTGAAATGATCTGAGTAAGGACTGCCAGACTGCCGTCCTCCAGACTCTAGCCATGACCCGTCAACCCCCAACGCACACTGCAGCCCTCCTCTCACCTGCCACCCTGCTCAACTGAACACCTAAGAAAAGGTCAGCAGGAGGAATGTAGGATTTTTTTAACTGTGGTAAAATATATGCAACAGAAAGTCAACCATTTTTAAGTGTAGACTTGAATGGCATTAGTGCATTCTCACTGTGGCCCAGCCATCACCCGCGCCTCCAGAACCCTTTGTATCTTCCCCAACAAAACTCTGTCCCCAGTAAACACCAACACCCCTTTTCTCCCTCCCCCGGCCCCTAGCACCCACCACTCTATCTTCTGTCTGAATTTGACTATTGGAGATACCCCAGGTGTGCAGTATCATGGGCCACTTGTGTTTTGTGCCTGGCTTACTTTATGTGGTATACCGGCTTCGAGCTTTATCTGTGTTGTGGTAGGTGTCAGAATTTCATTCCTTTTTAGTTCTGGGAATTTTTTAATCATCCAAATGGTATCTCTATATTATTTTTGCAATTATATTCTGGTCACTCATGTAGCCTCCTGAGGGATGGGGGATGGAGGAGTTTCTTATAGAAAAGTCCTGGCTCGGCGCCTGTGGCTCAATGGGCTAAGGCGCCAGCCACGTACACCTGAGCTGGCAGGTTTGAATCCAGCCCGGGCCCGCCAAACAACAATGATGGCTGCAACCAAAAATGGCCGGGCATTGTGGTGGGCGCCTGTAGTCCCAGTTACTTGGGAGGCGGAGGCAGGAGACTTGCTTGAGCCCAGGAATTGGAAGTTGCTGTGAGCTGTGATGCCACAGCACTCTATCCAGGGTGACAGCTTGAGGC
>CAUYRH010005442.1:0-10652 GCA_963574655.1 Perodicticus potto
TCAGAGAAGTTTCTGTTCAAGTCTCTTGCCCACATAGAAATGGGGTTATTTGTTCTTTTCTTATTGATTAGTTTGAGTTCTCTGTAGATTCTAGTTATCAGACCTTTGTCAGAAGCATAACCTGCAAAAATCTTCTCCCATTCTGAAGGTTGTCTGTTTGCTTTACTTACTGTGCTCCTGGGTGTGCAAAATTCCAATCCGTCAAGCTCCAACACTTTTTAGTTTTATCAGATCCCAGTAATGTATTTTTGGTGTTGCTTCAATTGCCCTGGGTCCTCCTCATAAAATATCTTCCCAGGCCAATTTCTTCAAGTGTTTTCCCTTGCACTCTCTTCTAGTATTTTTATAGCTTCATGTCTTAAGTTTAAATCTTTTATCCAGTGAGAATCAATTTTTGTTAATGGTGAAAGGTGGAGGTCCAGTTTCAGTGTTCTACAGGACGCCAGCCAGTTCACCCAGCACCATTTGTTAAATAGGAAGTATTTCCCCCAATGAATGCCTTTGATAGGCTTGTCAAAGATCAAATGACGATAAGTAGCTGGGTTTATCTCTTGGTTCTCTATTCTGTTCCACAAATCTACTGCTCTGTTTTTGTGCCAGTATCATGCTCTTTTGATCAAATAGATTTATAGTATAGCCTGAAGTCTGGTAATGTGATACCTCCTGATTTGTTCTTATTTCTGAATAATGTATTTGCTATTCGAGGTTTTTTCTGATTCCATATAGAAGGAAGTACTATTTTTTCAAGTTCTTTAAAGTATGACAATGGTGCTTTAATAGCGATTGCATTGAATCTGTAGATTGCTTTGGGTAGTGTGGGCATTTTAACAATGTTGATTCTTCCCAGCCATGAGCATGGTATGTTTTTCCATTTGTTAACATCTTCAGCTGTTTCTTTTCTCAGAGTTTCATAGTTCTCTTCATAGAGATCTTTCACATCCTTTGTTAGGTAAATTCCCAGATATTTCATCTTCTTTTGGCACTATTGTAAAAGGAATAAAGTCCTTGACTATATTTTCAGCTTGAATATTGTTGGCAAATATAAAAGCTACTGACTTGTAAGTATTGATTTTGTATCCTGAGATGCTGCTATAGTCCTTCATCACTTCTAAGAGTTTTGAAGTTGAGTCCCTGGGATTTTCCAGCTATAGGATCATATCATCAGCGAACAGTGAGAGTTTGATCTCCTCTGACCCTATTTGGATACCCTTGATCATCTTCTCTTGCCTGATTGTGATGGCTAAGACATCCATTACTATGTTGAATAGCAGTGGAGACAGCAGGCATTCTTGCCTTTTTCCTGATCTGAGTGGAAATGTTTTCCATTTTATACCATTCAATATGATATTGTCTGTGAGTTTGCTGTAGATGGCCTCTATGAGCTTAAGAAATAACCCTTCTATGCCTATTTTCTTAAGAATTCTGATCATGAAAGGATGCTGGAAATTATCAAAGGCTTTTTCTGCATCAATTGAGAGAATCATTTGGTCTTTGTTTCTTATTTTATTGATGTGATGTATTGTATTTATATATTTGCATATGTTGAACCAACCCTGTATCCCAGGAATAAAACCAACTTGATCATGGTGTATAATTTTTTTGATGTGTTGTTGAATATTATTTGCTAAGATCTTATTGAATATTTTTGCATTGATATTCATTGGTGATATTGGTCTATAATTTTCTTTCTTTGTTGGATCCTTTCCTGGTTTGGGGATCAGGGTGATATTTGCTTCATAGAATGTGTTGGGAAGTATTCCTTCTTTTTCTATGCTTTGGAAAACATTGTATAATATAGGTACTAGTTCCTCTTGAAAGGTTTGATAGAATTCGGATGTGGAGCCATCTGGTCCTGGACTTTTCTTTTTAGGGAGATTTTGTATTGTTGATGCTTTTCAGTGGTTGATATAGGTCTATTCAAGGTTTCTAATTCTTTCTGGTTGAGTCTAGGAAGGTGGTGTGCTTCCAGGTATTTGTCTATTTCCTTCAGATTTTCATATTTCTGGGGATAGAGATTTTTGTAGTAATCATTGAGAATTTTTTGAATTTCTGAAGTGTCTGTTGTTATTTCTCCTTTATTGTTTCTGATAGACAATATTAGAGATTTTACTTTTCTATTTCTGGTTAGGTTGGCCAAAGGTTTATCAATTTTGTTAATCTTTTCAAAAACCCAACTTTTTGTTTCATTGATCTGAATGATTTTTTGTTTTCAATTTCATTGAATTCTGCCCTAATTTTGGTTATTTATTTTTGTCTACTGGCTTTGGGGTTGGAATGTTCTTCCGTTTCCAGTTGCTTGAGCTGATCCATTAAGTTGTTGGCTTCCTCTCTTTCTATTTTCTTGATGAAGGCTTCCATTGCTATAAACTGCCTTTGCAGTATCCCACAGGTTTTGATAATTTGTGTCTTCATTATCATTTTGTTCAAAACATTTGGTGATTTCCTTCTTAATCTTATCTTTGACCCAGCTATCATTTAGCCTAAGATTATTTAGTTTCCATGACTTAGTTTGAGTATGAAGGTTCCTGTTGCTGTTAAGTTCAATTTTTATTCCATGGTGGTCCAAGAAGATACAAGGAATAATTTCTACACTTTTAAATTTTCTGAGGTTTGGAGGATGACCCGAGGCAGATGAGAAGAATATATATTTGGTTTTATTAGGGTGAAATGTTCTGTAGAGGTCTGTAAAGTCCATTTGTTGTAAGATCAGGTTTAAGTCTAATATTTCCTTGTTTAGTTTCTTCTTGGAGGATCTATCCAAAAGTGTAAAAGGGGTGTTAAAATCTCCAACTGTTATTGTGCAGGAAGATATCAAGTTGTTCATATCCATTAGGGTCTGCTTTATGAATTGAGTAGCATTCTGGTTGGGTGCATAAATGTTAATTATTGAAATCTCTTCATGTTGGGTGTTTCCCTTGACAAATATGTAGTGACCTTCCTTATCTTTCTTTATCTTTGTTGGTTTAAAGCCAATTGTATCTGCTGCTAAAATTGCAACCCCTGCTTTTTTCTGGTTTCCATTTGCCTATAATATAAAGGTCATCCCTTCACTCTGAGACCATTTTTATCCTTTAAGGTAACAGCAGATATCTGGTCTGAGTTTGTGTATCCAGTCAGGTAGCCTGTGCCTCTTTAGAGGACAACTTAAACCATTCACATTAATTGAGACAACTGATAAGCCTGGCTGTATTTTGGGTGTCATGATTTTTGGATATCCAGAGGACATTTTTCATCCTTTCACCATTGTGGAAGTTGGGTTTTGTTCAAAAATTTCTGGGTGAGTTTACTTTGGAGGTAGAGCATTGCTCTGGTCATTGTGGAGGATGGGTCTGAGAATATCCTGGAGAGCTGATTTAGTTATGGCAAATTTCTTCAACATGTCTATGTCATTAAAGTATTTGATTTCTCCATCTTAAATGAAACTCAGTTTAGCTGGATACATGATCCTTGGCTGGAAGTTGTTTTGTTTTAGGAGACTGAAGGTCGATAACCATCTTCTTCTGGCTTAAAACATTCTGGCTGAGAGATCTTCAGTCATTCTGATATTTCTCCCTTTGTAGGTGATGCTTTTCTTATGTCTGGCTGCTTGCAGAATTTTCTCCTTCCTCTTAACTTCAGAAAGTTAATCACAATGTGTCTAGGAGATGCTTTATTTGGATTGAAACTTGTTGGGGTTCTGAAAGTGTCTGCTAGCTGAACTTCTGTATCTTTTGTAATGCTTGGCAAATTCTCCTCCAAAATCTCTGTTCCTTTAGGACCATCTGCTTCTCCTTTGGGAATTCCTATAAGATGAATGTTTGATCTTTTGGAGTGATCCCACAACTCTCTCAGGGAACAATCAATTTTTACTCTCCATTTGTCTGCTTCTTTGAGTGTTTGGGAACGTTCAAAAGCTTTGTTTCAGTTTCAGAGATCCTTTCTTCTGGCTGGTCAACTCTATTACTGTGGGATTCTACTGTGTTTTGGAGCTCTTCAACTAACTTTTTCTTTTCCTTGAGTTTTGCTATCTCTTTTCTCATTATGTCCATACCTTTGGTGACTTGGGCTTTGAATTCATTAATTTCTTGAGACAACTTTAGAACTACTATTTGGAATTGAATTTCTATCTTTTCTTCCATTCTATTCATCTTGTTTGCAATCCATATTCTGAATTCAATTTCTGACATTACTGCCATTTGTTTATGCATGCCGTCTTCAATTTTATCTCCTTTGTCATTTCTTGGGGGAAGGTTGATCTACTCTAGTTATTCATGTTGCAAGAGTTGCTCTGTTGGGTCTGCACCATGTTTATTTTTCACCATTTGGTTATTAGAACTGGTAGGGTGAGATTGAATTGGGGTTCCCAGGTAGTAGAGGTGGCACCTCACCAAAGTGCTAGGCTTTGTAATTGTGGCTTATCTCCTACAACCCTACAAAGGCCTCTTTCAGAGTTTTAGCCAGAGACTCTGAGGACATACTTGGTGAGACAGCATAAGCTAGCTCTGTTTGATATCAGCCAACCTCTACCCTATCCTAAGAAACCACAGCATTAGGTTTACATCTGGAGTGTGAAGAGATACAAACAGCTGTGGTGCTCAGCCCCCACCCTTCAGTTCTTTTCCACTACAGAACTTGAAGGTCAACCTCAGAATGTCCCCAAGTGGACAGCCCCAGACATGGGTTTCAACCAAATTGTCTCAGGCAGGGCAAACCCTGGTCAACAGAGAGGGATTCAAGGGTCTCCAACACAGCACAATTGGAGCCAGGAATCCCCACTCCCGCCCACCAGACTCAGTCCACATTGTTTTTCACTTCTCTGCTCACAAGCCCAGCTGGAGTCAGGGGCCACACCCCCACCCACCAGTCTCAGTCCACATCCAACTAGCCTCTGCTTGCCAGACCAGTTGGGAGTCAAGGGACCACATCCCCACCTGCCAGTCTCAGTCCACTGCCTGGCAGGCCTCTATTTTCAGGCTCTGTTGGAGTCAGGGCACTGGCCTTGCCCTCTGGTCTCAGTCCACACACAACTAGCCCCTGCTTGCCAGACCAGTTGAAGTCAGGGGAACATGACCCCACCTGTCAGTCTCAGTCCACTGCCTGGCAAGCCTTTGTTCGCAGGCTCTGTTAGAGTCGGGGCACTGCACTCCACCCACAGGTCTCACTCCTCACCTGGTAAGCCTCTACTCACCAGCCCCCGCTGGAGACAGTAAGCCATGCCCTAGCCCTCAGATCTTGGTTCACACCCAGTAAGCCACTGCTTGAGGGTTCTGTTGGAATCAGGGGATAACGCCCTTGGCCTCAGGTCACAGTCCATGCCTATCAAGCCTCTGCTTACAGGCCCAGTAGGGGCTGGGGACCAGCCCTGTCTGCCAAACTCAGTCCACTGAGAGAGGGGCAACCACTCTCCTGCTGTGGGTGCTGTCAGAGCTGGGGGTTCTGAACCCCATCCTGCCAGATACAGGACGAACTGAGGGTCAACACTACCACTGGCTGGGCATAGTCATAACCAGGGGACCACTCCTCTTCCCGTAGAGTGTCCCTTTCTTCCCATACCCTCTTTCTTCCCCGTTAGTCACAGATTCTGTCCTAATGATTGGCAGTCCACATTATGCCCAGTTCTCTCAGGAGAAAACCAAACACTCTGTGCTCTGCAGGGGGCAGAACTTCAGACTGCCATGTGAGGGGAAAAGGGTGGACTGGGAGTTTGGATTTGTGGGGAAAATATCTGTTCAATTTTATGCCTGGCAGGGTGATGTCTAGGTTCATAAGTGGGACCTCCCTGGAGAAAGAGACCTGGAGTTCTGCGGCTCTCTCCGGCAAGATAAAATGAGAGGTCTTTGGTTCCCTGCTTGTTTGCAGATAGCCTGCAGCAGGCCCCTTGCTTGGGGAAGGAGTCTCCTGTTCTTTAGTTGATAGGCTTCATCTCTGTAATTTGGTTTCTTGAATGCTCTTCCTTGGAGTTACAGCTTGCCGAACTTCTTTCTTAGCTCAGCTCCCCATCTTTGGCTTCATGGAGTCCGATTCTGTCCAGTTTTTCTTCCCCTGCTCAGGAGCCTCTGCCAAGGGTTGCTGCTAGTCAGCCATCTTCCCAGAATCCCCACACCCATCTTTTTGTCAACAGCCATCTTGCCCGATGAAAGAGAGTCAGTCTTATAAGGAAACTGACACCAAAGGCAGAACAAAGATCTAGAATGAAACTGCTGAAAGATTAAAATGAGAAACCCTTCACTGGAAATGCCTCAAGGTTCTTCTGTTTGTTTTAACAATCTGTTCCCAGCAGGGATAAAAATTTCTCTTCCACATTCAAAATCTGTGATTAAAATGGATTCACCTCGGGAAAATGTTCTGAGCTTGTCTTGAGTGTTCAGAGTTCTCCAGAGACATAAAAAAGCCTGGCATGGTGAGTAGAAAGGCAGTGACTGATTACCACTTGTCCAAAAGGCATGAGCACATCTGGTTTTGGAAAAAACACATCATTTTTCTTTTTGTTGACAGGGAAAGATTGATAGAAAGATTGATAAGTAAAGAAGGGGGAAGCAAATGAGGGGAGCAGAATCTCCAACAGGGGAGGGAGAGCCATAGTGGGAAGCCCCAAATACACAGTGTTGACCTCTTGAAGGGGCTGGAGAAGGCTGGACCAATGGCTGGACCAAGAGCTGAGATCTGGGAGCCTGCGCTCAGGCAGTGAGCCAGGGTGGGGACCAAGGGATGGATGGGGATGGAGAAATGCTTAAGGGGATGTGGTACCCCTCCCGGGTACCCTGTGTCCTGGGTGTGGGACACAACTATAATAGGGACTTTACCTAACAAATGCAAACACTGTAACCTAATTGATTGTATCCTCATATTAATCTGAAATAAAAAATAAAATAAAAATAAATGCATATGGTGTAGGGACCACTTGCGCATGGCAGGAAGAACAACTGGAGGGATTAGGGATACAGAGACTTCTCCTCTATATTTTGAGCTACTAGGAGAGAACTGGTCCTGCAGTCCAGGAGGGGCAGAGCACTCTGTATAGCATGGAGTGGAAAGGAAGGAGGGCCAAAGCTGGAATTTTGAGGGCCAGCTGTGTTGAGGATGGGGGTGGGCAAAGGACAAGGCATTCATGAAAACAGGAATGGTGCAATTGAGAAGGAAGAGGATCTAGCCAGGGCCTGGGAATTTGGGGAAGGCAAGGGTAAGGGCCTTTCAAGGAAGGGCTTGGGGATAGCATCTCATGATCCAGAAAGGTCTGGTGGGAAGAGGGCTGCAGGATATGATAGCAGGACATTCTAGACCCTGCAGGGGGTGTGGGGAATGAGTGGGTTAGGGAGATACTGGAGGGATGAAGAAAGGAAGGGAGGTGGGAACCTGAACAAGGAAGGGGCTGGAGGGGAGGGCATGAAAGACAACAGGAGGAGCACCAATGTCTGGAGGGAAACAGAGTGAGAAGCCAGTGCTCTGGAGCCTGGTGTGGGTGGGCAGGAGAAAGGCAGGATGTGAGCATTCAATGTGATTTGCAGGATGGGAAGGGTCATCTAGATCTCTGATCTGAAAAATAGAACTTGAAAACACACTCACATGCCAAGAAAAGGATGGTGCTAAAAATTTTAAGCTTTCAGGATAAGAATTAGGAACAAGAGGTGGAAATTTGTGGTAAAGTTGGATTTTTTGACCTGGGAAACAGGGAAGGAGATAATGAATTCAGGGTCAAGTAAGCAAAGTAATAATAATAATCACAAGATCACGTCTCCCCTCCTTTAGTAAAAAAACTAACAATAATTCTCTTTTTTACCTCTCTCAAAGCTTGTGATTCCTAGCTTTTTCTAAACTAATTAATTAACTAAATGTCCATCTCTTCATCTTGCCCACTCAAAAAGATGTTTTTGATCAATGAACTGATTTTAAGCTTTCATTACATCTTTGCTTAAAAAAAAACTTTAAAAAATTTGGCATTAGACAGAAGTAATCTGACAATATACAAATTACAGTGAAAAGGAAGGCTTGATGACTTTACTTCAATAAAAATTTTGAAATTGAATTATTTTCCTCAGCCAAGCTTATGGTTTTTGTGTTATTGAGTTCACTAACCCTATAGTGATTTCCCCAAAGAATATGCGAGACTGTACTTACAGTTTCTAATCTATTTTTAAAAAGTCTGTTTATTTGATACATTATGCAAGGGCATCCAACTGGAACAGTAGCAGCAGCTACCTGCGGGTCAGTACAGCTGTTCTGTGCCCATGTGCGTGCATCTGGCATAGACCTTTGAGAATGACAGAGGTTTGGGTCTCATTGGTTTTTGCACTTTCCCAGGATGGCCCCTGAGTAGATCTCCCAAGGTGCTGCTCGCTGAGGAGCCCACTTCCCTACGTTTCAGTTCATAGGTGCATGTGGAAACTGGTGCCTCATGCCCAGACTTGCATCTGGCCTTTGGTTATTTTGCAGATGAATGAAAACATTCAAGATGCACTGTGCTTGCTCCAGCTTCACTTCAGTACCCTCTGGATTTACAGCTTTGCCAAGGTCTTGTCAACAGGCAACATCCTGTTGGTACTTTCCCTCCATCTTTAATTTTCTGAAACTGGAAAGGGAGGTACGCTGGAAAGGGGTGGCATCAGAAAGGTACGGTGGTGTACATCTCAGGATTGGTGCTGGCCATGGTCCAGAGAAGGAGCCTGTGGCAGAGGTTTTCAGGGAAGAAAAGAGGTAGAGAGAACTTCATGCATTGAAGGTCTGATGGCCAACTCAGGTTAAGGAGAGTGGATGCTAAATCAGAATTCCTCCTTGTTAATTTGTGATAACTGTAAGAGGTTATTTGCAAGAGAGCCTACTTCATTGTTAAGAGAGCTACATGAACACTAATAATTCTTTTCTCTCAAACTTTGCTTTTTTCAAACTCAGTGGCTGTTTAAAAATGTTTGTCTTCGTTTCTAGTCTTGCTTGCTTTACCCACTGCCTAACCTGTAGGTACACTTCAACATAGACGAAGATCATTCGAAAACAATGTATATTGAAATAATGTCAAACTTCTAGAAAAGTTGCAAGAGAAATCGACAGAACTACCATCTCTTCTTCACACAGATATCCAAGTTGTTAACATTTAACACGTTAGTTCTCTCTCTCCACCAACCCCTAAATGCATCAGTACACATTCTGGAAAGGCAAAGATGCAACATAACCACACCACAAAAACCAAACCCAGAAGTTCACATGATGTAACATTACCATCCAATCCAGAGACCCTCATGGATGTTCACCAACTCCCCCAATATCGCTCTTTCCTTTCTGGAGCATGACTGAAGTTGGGATCGCGGTCACATTTAGTTGCCTATCCCTGCAGTCTCCTTCAGTGCCGCCCAGCTCCCTGCCCCCCACTGCCTCCAGGAAATGGGGAGGAGGGTAAAGGAAACACACTGGATTCAAAATGTCTTACTAAATTTGTAGAGTTTTTCACTTAAGATTTTTGCAATCTATGTTTGTAAGTTATGTCTCATTTTTTGAAAAGTGAAACAAATGTTTGTATTTACTCAATACCTGTCAAAGCATCCTAAGTGAACAAAGATCTCTACTTCCCAGGACCATGCATGAAGTTCTCTCTACCTCTTTTCTTCCCTGCAAACCTCTGCTTGCACCTACGTGGGGCTTCTCTCATATTGTATCCCCTTTATGGGTAAACTGGCATTCTGCTCTTCACCACAATAGCTGAAGGTGTTTTACTCTTTACCTTCAGCCATAATAGCAAACACCTCCACTTTTTAAAATTTACTTTTTAAATTGTGGTAAAATACAAATAACATAAGATTTACCATCTTAGATAAACCTTTGGCTAACCTAGCCAGGAAAAAAAAGAGTAACATCTCGAATTTCATCCATCAGAAATGGTAAAGACGAAATAACAACAGACCTCTCAGAAATTCAAAAAATCCTTAATGAATATTACAAGAAACTTAACTCTCAGAAATATGAAAATATGAAGGAAATTGACCAATACTTTGAAGCACGCCACCTACCAAGACTTAGCCAGAATGTAGTGGAAATGTTGAACAGGCCTATATCAAGTTCTGAAATAGCATCAACTATAAAAAAATCTCCCTAAAAAGAAAAGCCCAGGACCAGATGGCTTCACGTCAGAATTCTACCAAACCTTTAAAGAAGAACTTGTACCTATATTACTAAACCTCTTCCAAAATACAGAAAAAGAAGGAATACTACGCAACACATTCTATGAAGCAAACATCACCTTGATCCCTAAACCAGGGAAAGACCCAATAAGAAAAGAAAATTATAGACCAATATCACTAATGAATATGGATGCAAAAATATTTAACAAGATACTAACCAACAGAATCCAACAACACATCAAACAAATTATACACCATGACCAAGTGGGCTTTATCCCAGGGTCTCAAGGCTGGTTCAATATATGTAAATCTATAAATGTAATCCAGCACATAAACAAACTAAAAAATAAAGACCATGTGATTCTCTCCATTGATGCAGAAAAAGCTTTTGACAGTATCCAAAATCCCTTCATGATCAGAACACTTAAAAAATTGGTATAGAAGGGACATTTCTCAAACTGATAGAGGCCATCTACAGCAAACCCACAGCCAATATCGTATTGAACGGAGGTAAATTGAAACCATTTCCACTTAGATCTGGAACCAGGCAAGGTTGCCCATTTTCTC
>CAUYRH010005443.1:0-26566 GCA_963574655.1 Perodicticus potto
TCAAGTCTTTTGCCCATCCTGAGATGGGATCATTTGTTCTTTTCTTGCTAATACGTTTGAGTTCTCTGTTATTAAACCTTTGTCAGAGGCATAACCTGCAAATAATTTTCTCCCATTCCGAGGGTTGTCTGATTGCTAAACTTACTATGTTCTTGGCTATACAGAAGATTTTTAATTTGATCAGGTCCCAGTAGTGTATCTTTGATACTGCTTCAATTGCCTGGGGAGTCCTCCTCAGGATTTTTTTTAATTGACAGATGATGTTTTATGTTTTTGTTGTATACAACATGATGTTTTGAAGTATGTGTACATTGCAGAGTAGTTAAATCTAGCTAACAATGCATCCCCTCAGATATTCGTCACTTTTGTGATAAAAGTGCCTAAAATCCATTCTCTTTACATTATCAGCAATACAAACTACTGTCTTTGATTATAGTCATCTCTCTATACAATAAATCTCTTGAAACTTATTCCTCCTATCTAGCTGTATTTATGTATCCTTTTACCAACATTTCCCCATTCCCCTCTGTTACCTCTAATCACTTCAGCCATTGGAAACCACCACCCTACTCTCTATTTCTATGAGACCAACTGTTTTAGATCCCATGTATGAATGAGATCATCATGCAGTATTTGTTTTTATGTGCCTGGCTTATTTCATTGAGTATAACGTCCTCCATACTCATCCATGCTGTCAAAAATGGCAGTATTTCTTTTTTATGGCTGCATAGTATTCCTTTGTGTTATGAACCTCAGTTTCTTTATCCATTCTTCCATTGATGGAAAATTAGGTTGATTCCACATCTTGGTTATTATGACTATTGCTATGATAAACTTAGGAGTACAATATTTTTTCAAAATACTAATTTCATTTCCTTTGGAAATATGCCTAGTGGAAGATTTGCTGAATCATATGGTAATTATATTTTTAACTTTTTAAGGAATCTCCACATTCTTTTTCATAATGGCTATACTAATTTACATTTGCACCAGTAGTGTAAAAGAGTGCCTTTTTCTTCCACATCTTGACCACCACTTGTTATTTTTTGTCTTTTTCATAATGGCCATGATAACTGAGATGAGGTGATTTCTCCTTATGGTTTTGGGGGGGTTTTGTTTGTTTGTTTGTTTGTTTTGTTTTTTTGAGACAGAGCCTCAAGCTGTTACCCTGGATAGAGTGCTGTGGCCTCACAGCTCACAGCAACCTCCAATTCCTGGGCTCAAGCGAGTCTCTTGCCTCTGCCTCTCAAGTAGCTGGGACTACAGGCGCCTGCCACAACGCCCCACCATTTTTTGGTTGCGGCCATCATTGTTGTTTGGCAGGCCCAGGCTGAATTTGAACCCACCAGCTCAGGTGTACGTGGCCGGCACCTTAGCCCATTGAGCTACAGGCACCAAGCCTCTCCTTATGGTTTTGATCTTCGTTTCCCTGATGATGAGTGGCATTAAGCATTTTTTATATACCTGTGGGACATTAGTATGTCTATTTGAGACATATCTATTAGAGGTTTTCTACCTTTTATTAAATCAAGTTTGAGTTATTTAGGTTTTTTCATTGAGTTGTTTGAGTCCCTTATATATTTTGTATATCAACTCATTGTACTTTGCAAGCACTTTCTCCTGTTTTGTGGGTTTTACCTTCACCTTGTTGTTTCCTTTGTTGTAAAGAAGTTTTCTACTTGGATGTGATCCCATTTGTTCATTTTTCTACAGCTTAGTTTAATATAACATATACCTTCTTTCTGTGACAAAAGATCAGAAATAAATGCTAGATACTAAATATGTGTGTGTATGCGTATATGCCTATACACACATATTTCAATAAGGCTTTCAATGTAGAACTAAGTGACAAAATCACCCAGAAGCAGAAAATCTGGTCTGTATTACACTAGTGCTAGATGAGTTTAAGTAAGGGAACAATTGGTATTGGAATGCATTTTTTTTTAAGTCAACAAGTAGTGTTTAAAGTAACCAGAGGGTATACAATTCTTTGCAAGATGGTTAACAACCCTCATGCTGAGAAGAAAGGTCTCTCTTAGATCACTAAAAGAAACCTTTGCTTAATCTTTCTCTTTATAATGATAATAGAAATTAAGAAATCCAAGCTCATTGCCACCTATTGGCTTTCATCTATACATTTCTTTTTTTTTTTTTTGAGACAGAGCCTCAAGCTGTCACCCTGGATAGAGTGCTGTGCCATCATAGCTCACAGCAGCCTCTAATTCCTGGGTTCAAGCGAGTCTCCTGCCTCCGCCTCCCAAGTAGCTGGGACTGCAGGCGCCCGCCACAACGCCCGGCCTTTTTTTGGTTACAGCCATCATTGTTGATTGGCAGGCCCAGGCTGGATTCAAACCCGCCAGCTCAGGTGTACGTGGCTAGCGCCTTAGCCCATTGAGCCACAGGCACCGAGCCTATACATTTCTTTTTGTATGAGTCCTAAAATCATAAATGTCAATGGCATAAATTGTCCAGGAAGAATTGGAGCTTCTAAGTAGGAAAAATAATCTTGTCTTTCAAGCTCTACTATTTTTATCTCCAAACTTGGGTGTGATTTGCCCAATAATAGAATAGTTCATAAAATACTTAAATTTTGGGATTTCTACTATGTGTTGCATGAATATTTTGAACCTGATCTCAGGAATCTTACACCATCTTTCAGCTAAATTTGAGAAGCAAAATAGAGCATTCAGTGACACTGAAAATTAATGATAGTCTCCAAATATTTTTCAAGTGGTATTTTTCGTAAACACTTAAGTATAGGTCACCACAAAGAAATATAATTTATGGCATAATATTTTAGTAATAACATAAATATCATTATTATTTATTATATATATCATAAGAGTAATGTGTATGTGAGTAATACCGATGCATGTATGCATATATAAACATATACACATATTGTAAAATAATTGGAAAATACATAAAATAATTTAAAAATGAAATTATTTTTATAATTGGGGATAATTGCTGCTAATATTTATTTGCTATATATTTTAGAGAGAGAGAGAGCACCAAAATATCTGGTCCTGTATGCACTATGTCTGTTACTGTATAGTGCCTAACACCCTTTTGCCACATACTAAGCACCTAATAGATACTTGTCAATTATGTGGAAAGTTGTAGCTCACAACTCAAGGGTTTTCCATCCAGAATATATTAGAATTTATCTGTCTCTCCAGTTAACCATGACTTAACACAGGTCCATCTGCCAAACAAAGAGAAATATATCCTAGCTCAATCTTTCTGTTTGGCAGAATTATTATTAATAATAATAATCCCTAGGGTAAGTCTCTCCTGTATTCTCAAAAAGAAAACAATAATCCCATTTATGTTTCCCAGGAGTAGAAAGTTCAAACTTTTCAGCTTCATCTAAGGTCTTGATGAGGAGTATCTTCTTTGTCTGGGAAAGAGTCTAATGACACCCCAGTTTCTCAGAAGTTTGGGAGGGTATCAAGCAGCTGAAAAGAAAGAACCATTTTGTTCATGATCTAAATAGGTTTTTGCTTATGGTTGATGTGCTCAGACAGGTTTGTAAATTACTTGCTTTTGTGCCTGCAACTCGGCTACCCTAACCCACAGGGCAGGGCTCCCTCTCACCTGAACACCTAGCAGAGGCAGCCATCGAAACCTCCAGGAAGTGGCAAGCCAAAGGGTCTGAATTAGAGGCACCTCCCCCAAAGAAGATCAAAAGTTATGCTCCACCAACACAGAGACACTGAGAAATGGTTGAATGTGTTCTAAATTAAACTGCCCTGGTGGTGAGCAGAGATCTGCCAAAATCTTTCAATTAATCACTTTTACCTTCAGGGCACAGTTAGGCTTGAGAGTATTTCAATAGATTTTTATTGCAACAGGGTTATTTCAGATATTAAACTATGTTGCACAAAGTAAAAATCATGTTATTTTTAAGTTGCTACTCTAGTTAAATAAAAGTTGGCAAGTGTTCTTGGGGTCTGTATTGTGTCTGTATTTGTGTATGTGTGTGGCTTTCTCTTGTGCCATAAGCCTCATTGATTTTTAAAAAGTGAACAGCAATGAATTAGGTGATAAATACGTTCATTTAATCATTTTCATTAACAATGTGTTAGAAATAATAGAAGAAAGGTTTTAAGTGTATAATTCGCTACAATACAATTGAGGTATTTTTTTTCCTACATCTTCAGCAGTAAGTTAATTAGAATCACCTGCATTTCCTTGGGTGGACACCAAATGGATTGCAAACAAAAACAGATTAAAATAGCTGCTGGAGCTCATGGCATACAGATGACAAGACACAAAGAGGACGAGGCTCTGAAAAATGTTCACTTTTTAAACAATTTTAGAGAAAATTTTAGCTCTTGCAACTTCTCAGTAAAAGCTGCTTGTAAGTGTTTTGCTGAAAGGCTAGAATGGCTTTGTTTCTGATCCCTTGATGAGTGAGAGAAATGTTTAAGAAAGATCACTTTACAGAGAGATTCAGGCTGAAATGTGATGACTGTGATTCAAGCCAAGCCAAAAATTACAGTTCAGAATGAAAGGGGAGGGACGTGGTTTGGGAATCCATTTTCCCACATTCCTGAATCTCAACCATCCCAGCCAATGTTTAAAAAAAAAATCCAGTGGAAAACTGTGAGGTCACTTTGTTTAGATGTTTTTTAAAAATAGGAGTGGAGGGATTGAAAAGAATGACAGCAAATATATGAATTTTAAATCGATATCTATTTCAAATATTACAGGATCAAAGGCTAGACTTTATATAACTATTATGACTTCATCCCAAAAGGAGCCATTTTTCAGTTTTCTTCGTGTTTGTGTTGGTGAGACTGTCTTTAACTTATGAAATAGTGTATTGCTAAAACTTTAAAAAGCAAAAAGTGTATATGGGCACAGAGTTGAGATTACTCCTCCCCAGACTCCAAGCTCTGCATGGGAATGACATCTCCAGGTAGCTGGCGTTCTTTCCTCAAGCCTATTGTGGTGACCCCCTTGCCGTGCCACCACCCTGCTGTATCAATCCTTGGGTACGTGGGCAAGTTTGCTTGCAAACTACCGGGTGATCATGGCGGACCAAATTAGACTTTGCTCTTGTTATTCTTGTTTATTTTAATGAAACACACTAAGCAAGTCATGATACCAAAAGAATGGCTTATTTACGTCAGCATGGTCACAGCATAACAGTAGAACTCAAACATGAAAGAAATTCGGAGAATGATTTGAGATGAATCAAATGCAATCTCCAGCTTCACTATCTTCTAAACAAAGTTTTCCTTCAAGACCACAGCTCTTACTTAACCAGAGACATTGTCAAGTATTTGTCTTCAAGACTAAAATTTTTAGAAAAATAAAAGAAGAATGCGTAAGAGAGTTTGTCAAAGACTTGGCTTTTGTTTTCCTGATAATGTTTACAGAAGTCAGTGAGATTCTCTTCTACATAGTAAAATGTTCCATGTATTACCTAAAACCCGGAGAAATAGGAAACTAGAAAAGTAATAAAATTAATAGTTTTCCAAGATTTTTCTCAAACCTGTATCTCTATACAAGAAGAACTAATAATAGTAAAAAGGAAGATAGCTAACCACCTTCCCCTCCCACTCCTGCTTATTCACTACCTCCAAATTCTAGTGTCACGGGTCTTTTCAATGCATAAGTGCTGCAGTGAAGAACTACTAAGAAAAACAAACTAATAGCACACTTGACATTCTAGGTATTTTCTTCTTTTCCTCTCCCAATTTTAAATTTGGAGCAGTTTCAGTGTCTTTCTAAATGTCCAAATAGAACAAGACTAGTTAAGACTCCAGGACTGGGCAAAACAGCAAATATAACCAACATTGGTGATGAATATTTTTGGCTAGGACACAACAGTTTCATTTCTTAGTATTAACAGACTGAACGTATGGTAGGAGAGCAGAAGGAAGTGTTTTATTTAATGTACTGATTTTGACCACCCAAGTGCTCAATGAAAAGTGCTTGAAGAACTTCTTCTTTTCAGTTCAAGAGTCTCTGTTTGATATCACCTTTTTCTTAGTCCCATTTGTATATTTTCTTTATTATGTGCTTTTCAGCTTTAAAGTATTTACTTTAAATCTGGAATTCACCCCCACCTGGGACATTGGCTATATAAATAATATAAAATAATTGCATATTTATTAGTATCACAGGTTCTAAGCTATTTTCTCAGAAATGAAAAAAAAAGCACCTTTTCAATAACTTCTTTTAAGTCTAACATTTAAAAACATTTTTTGTCAAAAAATATTTATCTTTTTTTGTCTTAAGAGGACAAAAATAATTCTTATTTTCCACATGAATCCCCTATAAAACCCTGGCAGATGAAAAATTCATTTCATTCAGAAATGAGTAATTAGAAATGAACCAGTGAAATCTGTACAATAATTGTAACCAAAAGCAAAAAATGTAGCTGAGGAAAAATTGAAGGTAAGTATTTTGTTATAACATAAAAAGAAAAATGTATTGCAAAAATTGTCTCTATGGGACAAAAATTCATAACAGAGATGCAAGAAAGGTGGGACAAAGTACAAAAATGAAATGTAAATTGAAAAGAAAGAGCTCATAGAAGACATGGAAGGAAAAAATAAAACAATCTTGGTGATAAAAGCACGAATGGCTTCAGAAATTCCTATACACACAGAAAAGGACAGGAATGAGAATAATAAAAGGAAATGAAAGATATTCTGAGACTGACCCCTATATTAAAACATTATTCCACCATGAGAATTGTAGTCACACAATGTTACATAATGACGATTTCAAATATTTATAGTTTAATCCCTCATTATTTATATCACATGTTCCAATAAGGAAAATTATTATGCAGCAGTTATCTTCACAATCTAATGAAACTTCTATTTTCATCATTAAAAATTTTATCTTTATGAAAACCCATATTGCTTTTCCATTCAAGTTCACAAACTGAGAAAACATGTCTGATTCACTTTTCTCAAAAAAATAAAAAAAAAAGGAAGAAATAATAGAAAAGATATGTTTTAAGAAGAAAAAACCAATAATGGTGCTGAAAACAGAAAAGGTGCCATCAGCACATGAAAAATAGACATTCCAGGAAGACAGAAAGCAGATGGGATCAAACAAGTGCAGAAATGAAAGCAGAAGAAACACTATTCCCAGACACCATAATTAGGCACAATTCTTTCCAGGGACATCCCAGAGAATATCCAAACTTGGAGTCAACAAATTAAAGGAACAGAAATTGGCTGCAAGAGGCCACTGAACAAAGTAATTCATTAAACAATAGGATCTGACTACTGAGAGGGCTGGGCTTCCCTCCGCTCTTCCTGTACCACAGAAGCGCCTACAGCGAGTACTTAGACCTAACACGCAGTTGTATGAGAAGAGAGGGCAAGTTGCTAGCAGGACACTCCCACGGACCCTTCTCATTTAAGATTAAGCCACTTGGGAACAAAAAGATGTGTACAAATGCAGAGGTCTCCATGACTACAGTTCATTCCAACCATTTTGGTTTTCAATCATAAAGGAAAACTAATATTTGAACAACATCTATCTTCAAGAAATTCTAGATACAGGGAAGAGAGACAAAGAGGGAAGGATACATGGAGCAAATAATAAAAGTAAAGATATTCTGATTGAAAGGGCCCAGATGGAGAACACATCTGAACGAAACTTGATCACTACAAGTTTAAAGAGAAAATGTTTAAAAGAAAAATCACTGAGAAAAAGCAATCTACCTGCAAACCTCAAGAATCAATTTGACGTCAGATTTACCAGCAGGGATGTTGGAAAATAATGGAATATTTATTTTTCAAAGTTAAAGAAGTGAAATATTATGAAACTTAAATAAATAATCAAATCAACAGTCAATTGTGAAGCAAAATAAAACAGTCATTGAGATGGAAGAAATAAGAAAAAATACCATATATGTTTATGAACCAAGAAAAGTCTTAAAATTAAATTCAAGAAAGAATAACAGTGGAATACATGAGAAGGGTAACCTGGACCCACTCTGTTGAACATGATGGTCACTAGCCGCAGGCGATTAAATTACTCAAAATCATACAAATTTCAGTCCCCCAGTTGCATTACCCATGTATCGAGTGCTCAGTTGCCAGTCATGTGGCCAGTGACTACTGGTTTGGAAGTGAAGAGACAGAACATTTCCCTCCTTGCAGGAAATTCTATTGGGAAATACTGAATTCAAGGAACTGGAGAAACCTTAGAAGGAAGAAGGAGAAGCATTAGATTGTAACTTTAGGGAGATCATGTTTGTGAAACAAAATGTTAATGTCAAACCCAGTCACATTTCTTTTTTGAAAAAATACTAATTAATATCAACCCATAGATAAATCACAAAATATTTATAAAGAATAAAATGAAAAGTTCTAAACTTTGAGAATATAAGCAATAATAGCATAAGAAAAAAACTGGAAAGAGAGATAAAGAAGAGTAAAAGCATTAATGTGTTTATTTTATTTTATTTTCAATTTCTTTATTTTTTTGTACCACAAAGGTAATCTGATTATTAAGAAATAGACAAATATAACCTAAAGTAGTTATTAAAAGGCATGTATAAATGTGTTAGTAACTATAAATGCACTGTTTTTTTATCTTTTCTAAGTCAATAAATATTATCCAAATTTAATAAATTAATAAACAGAAATATGATACAATATAAATGCATAACAACAGAAAAAACTAAACAGAACTATTAACCGTGATGACTTTGGAAAGCATTTTGCAACAGCTACTTTGCATTGTTTTCATTGAATATTCTTCTGTCTGGTTTAATTTTGGTTTTTACCATGGAAGTGATGCAGGACAAGACAGCTCTACACCGCTGCCTTGGCCCTGGTGGTGCTGATGCTGTGACGGTAGAAGAAACCGGCTTGAAAAAGAACCAACCACCTGTGCGGAAAACACTGGCGCCTTGCTGTCTGCTCCTCATGCACATCTGACTGGTCAATAACCTGTCAGTCTCCAGGGCCCAGGTCTTCATTGGAAGACTGATGAAGACCCACCCCAAAAAATCCCATATAAACCCACAGAGCAGAGAGCTCAGACGAGACTTCGGTAGGATGGCGGAGTGAGAAGAGCTCAGAAGCGGACATCGGAGAGGGAACAGGAAGAGCTGCCTGTTTCCCTCAGAAGCAGACCTCACTCGGCCAGACCTCGGCTGGACCTCGGCAAGGGAGCAGGAAGAGCTGCCTGCTCCCTTCCAGAAACCGACCTCGGCTAGACCTCGGCTAGACCTCGGAGAGGGAATAGGAAGAGCTGCCTGTTTCCCTCCAGAGGCAAGAGAGTTTGCTCCCCTCCTAGGTCCTCTTGCCTGGAGGTTTAGTTCTTCCTCTACTTATAATTCTTTCCTATAAATAAAATCCTGACCTACCACTAATCTTCTTTCCTGTAAATAAAATCCTGACCTACCACTATTCTTCTTTCCTGTAAAAAAATCCTGACTTACCACTACTCTTGTGGTCCTTCGATTCCTTCTTCGAATCACTTGAGACCAAGAACCTGAAATTCCGGCATCAGAAGTATATTACCCCTATATTACCCCTATAATTAAAAAAAAAAAAACTATTTAGAATGGTCATCATAAGGTCATATAATTATCCTGGAGAATAAAATTCTGGTTTGAAAATCAAAATTGTGTCACTATTTCCTATAATAATCATTCTTAGGAAAATGGCAAGTCCATTGGAGGGTAGGCATCTCATAAGAAATTAGCAATAATTAAATAAAGCCAGCACATGGATATAGCAGAAACACCAGCTGTTGAGACAGTATAGATTAGATTTAGAGCTTCAAATTTTATATTGTACTGTCAGTCATTGAATTTAAAGTGAGTAGATAAGTTAACAAAGAGAGGGTGGAAACACTTTAATTTAGAAGAAGAGGAATAGGGCTGAATGGCACAAAAAGTTCTCAGAATCCAAGCCGGACTTTAGAAAGACCTAGAAAGAGCTGTGCAGTGGACTGGGGCAGTCTGGGTGTTCCTGTGCTCAAAGGTTCTTGCCAGGAAGAGAAGTCAGAAGTCCAAAGTATTGCGAGAATGGCTCTTCTTGCGGTAGCTCTGGCCTCCTAGGAATTAGGAAGGGCCGTAAATCTCAGGAGAGGTACTGTTTGTACCAAACTCCCAGCCCACATTTGCAGACTATAGAAGTTCAGATGCGTTTTGTTATGGGTCAGAAAAATATGCAGGCCTTTTGGGCACTCCACTCCACTAGGCTGAAAGTCCACATCTCGGCGGTTTGTCCGTCATTCAGGCTACCAAAAATGCCACTTAATTCGCAGTTTGCAACTATTTTTAACAAGCTCATCTGCATTGTCAAAAACTGCCCATATTTTGGCAGATAAGCCAGTCAACTCTGGACACAGTGCTGGTCTCTTAGATTTCTTTTTGGAAAGTGTCTAAGATTTATGGTGGGAATTACTCATGACAGCTGCATTCTTTCCACTGGGCTTAGACCACCATTTGGTCTAATAACTCCTAATTGTGTGTCTCTCCCAGTCTAAGCTTCTTCAGGGGGTAAAAAAAGAGGGGAGGGAAAGACTTTTAAAAATCCCCTACAGCAATATTCAATGATTTCTGCCAACGGTAAACACTATTTTGAAACCTAAGTAGGTCAGCTGACGATGAACAAGTAAACGACATTTCAGTGAGTGTGGGTTTCTTCAGAGGATTTTTCGTTACTGCTGTTAATGCCAGTCGATAAAAAAAAATGTAAAATTACTTAGTTTCATCGTGTTCCCAAAGTATTTTTAGCATAACAGGCAAAATTCCTGTCAGCATTTAAAGTCTTGTTATTTTCTTGAAAGAGGTACCTCTCAAAGTGATTTTTCTCCAGACTTCACCGACGCAAAACAAAGGTGCCTTGAAGACATTGCTCATTTAAAAATCATACGGAGTCTAATTATATTTCCAAAATAAGTAGTTTCCAATCCAGCAAGGATAATGTGGTCATGAAAAGGATGTCCAAATCCACCAATTTACATTGGTTTGGTTTGGCATAACTTTCAAAGTTCTTGGAGTAAAAAGAGGATGGCACGTGAATAATTATAATTTGGGTAATATCCCTAGGACTTTGGTTTTGTCATTCCGTGAGCCATTTAGGGGAAAGCTAATCAGCTTCAGGACTGTACCTATATAACTTATAACTGCTAAATTTTACAGATACGTTCCAGATTATTTTGCAAAATGTAATACCCTCCTTTCTTAATATGTACTTCGTCATTTTCACTCGATTTGTGTAATTTAAAAAGTATGACAGCTGGGGAGCCTGAGCCATTGAAAGCAGGAGCCACTAATGTCAGAGATTGTTATCATTCACAGGATGTATGGTGTTGATATCTCTGAATCTAAAGCGCTTGGAAGTTATGCCAAGTCAGATTCATATTGCATCTAACATGTTGCACGGTACTCCCTCTTACCTTCTGTTTTCTGTCCCCAGCTACAAAGCAGTTTCTCTGCTGTGACTCTTCTATAACCATGATGATGACACAGGTCTGAATTATCCTGCCTGTTTTCATCATTGAAAGAAATTAGGATTATTGATTTAGGATGAGGCTGCTTTCTTTAAATAGTCCAGTGCTTTCCAGTTGCTCACATGCAATATATCCCATCCATACTGCTTTTTCAAATGTTTTTTTATTACTGGGCTTAAAAAATAAATATATCAAATGAAATTTAGGACAGAGTAAGAGGAGTACTTCTTACGTTATAACTTCAAATTTTTGTGAGAGAAAAGGAAAATTTTTAGATACAGAGAGTTTCAGTTGTTGAAATCCAGTTTATAACTCTAGACAGCATATGCCATTCACTCGCATTTAAAATATTAGGAAAGGAGGAGAGCCTCGAATTAGACATGAACTTGCTTATACACCTTGTATAGAGGGGTGTGCATATGAAAGTAAGGTTTAAGTAAGTTCTTTACTTGTTATGATGAAACTTTGTTGAAATTTAAATAATTTCATTTATTTTTGACCTCCAATAAAGGTCCTTACTAATTAACAAAACAAAAACTAGTTTTAAAAAATATTCTGGCTCCGTGCCTGTAGCTGAGCGGTTAGGGTGCCAGCCACATACCCCAGAGCTGGCCGGTTCGCATCCAGCCTGGGCCTGCCAAACAATGACAACTACAACCAGGAAGTGGCCAGAGTTGTGGCGGGTGCCTGTAATCCCAGCTACTTCAGAGGCAGAGGCAGGAGAACCACTTAAGCCCAGGAGTTTCAGGTTGCTGTGAGCTGACACCACAGCACTCTACCCAGGGCGAGAGTTTGAGACTCTGTCTTAAAAAAAAAAAAAAAAAAAAAATTCAATTTTTCACATTTTTCTTGTAACAGATACCAATTGATATTCAATCTTAATTATTATTATAAATAAGGAAAATGTGATTGGTTCTTTAAGAACTATATTAGAATTTCTCATTTAGAGAACATAAACCCACCTACTTCATTGAAGTTTCTATTTTCTATAATAGTTTTTGTCACTGAACTCCTTCAAAGCAACGGATAACTCATTATTTCTCAATGGGGAATAATCAGAGCAATTTTCATTTGGTCCAACTTTGTTTTGATGGCAAGCAGCAAGGTGACATTATTTATCACTCATGGTTCTAAATGATATTTAACTGCTTCCAAATCCAAAACTATCCCTAAAGCCCCCAAACTTGCCCCCAGGAACATTTTTCTGTAGATGCTATAGGGCCCCTAAAGGGGACCATGAAGAAGAATCCCGAAATCTTTTTCCTAGTGTCTGTTATTCAAAAAATTAAGAAGGGCAGTTTTGAAAAGGGTACAATTCGATGTACAATTTTTAATATTTTAAAATCCTTTATATTATTTAAAATTTTAAAGGTCAAAGCTAAGTATCAAATATGATCTAATCATAACGAAGCAACTAAAAGTTAATAAATTATTCATAAATTAATATTTTAATATTCTGGGTATATGTGCATAAACTTAAGACTAGCGTGGACCAATAATACAATTAGGAATTAAATACTAGAAAAAAGTTTATTAAGGCTGAATGCAGGGACTCATGCCTGTAATCCTAGCGCTCTGGGAGGCCAAAGTGGGTGGATTGCCTGAGCTCAGCAGTTCAAGACTAGCTTGAGCAAGAGTGAGACCCCATCTCCATTAAAAATAGAAAAAACTAGCTGGGTGTGGTGGCAAATGCCTGTCGTCCCAGGTACTTCAGAGGTTGAGGCAAGAGGATCTCTTGTCTTGAGCCCAAGAGTTTGAGCTACAGTGTTGCCACAACAGTTTACCCAGGACTACAGAATGAGACTCTATCTCAAAAAAAAAAAAAAAAAGAAAAGAAAAGAAAGAAAGAAAAAAAGAAAAGAAAAGAAACATTTTAATTAGGATAATCATCACATTTAAACTGTTAAGCACACAATGTACTTTGAAGCAAGCAAACTGGAGAGAGTATCCTTAGATTAATGGAGCTACTTCGTGCATCAGGAAGAAAAAATATATTTGATTTTTATGAATTTGTATGTCTTAGAAACTCACCACTTACTAACAAATATGCAGCTTCACCCAATTTCTCACAATTTATAGTTTTCAGTAAGGGTAGAGTCTCCTTAACTTATTCTTAGATTAATCTAGAAATACAAAACTCATGTAACCTAGTATACCTGATAATAGCTATTCCATTTTATTGCCATTATCCTGTAACCACAGTTTATTATGTGGAAGAGTAAAAATCATAGAGGATGATTGTTCTAAGTTTTGCCATCAATATCAATGTTATAAGTTATGTGATTCTACCCTAACCTACTGAGGAAATATTTTACACAATGGCAGAAATGTTCCTAATATAAAGTATGTAAAATTATAGAGATGCCAAAGCAATAGGGGGTTCATTTAATGCCAATAAGGCGCATTGGAAAGCCTTTATGCCATTATAATATGACAATAATTTCTACTAATATATTTAATGCTTATTCTTGTGAATTACAATAATAATCCATGGTACTATATCACCTCCTTAGAATAGCTGTTGAGATAATGACCTCTACATTGGCTGGTAATCTCACCTAGGCCTCTCTGAGAGCCTAGAGACAGCAAATAATACACACTCCAGACATTAGAATTACCTTACCAGCATGTTTGCAGAAGATAATAGTGTTTGAATAGATGTCTCACTTTTCTTTTTCCTGTGTCTTCATCGTCCTGATAACCTGGTTATGAAAATACCTAGGCACTATAAATAGATGTGTAGAAAACAAGTGTTTGATTTATCCAAATTCACTGCAAAGATATATTATTTTTAATTGTAGATAACCAGTTTTGAAATAATCTGAAACTAATTTTACCATCTTTGCCAAAGATTTCTTTTTATTTTTTTACTCCACAATAGAACACCTCATTCTCTATTATATACTAGAAGTTACCAAACTAGTTTTATATCTGGAATAGAATTTTTACTCTATAGTTTCAAATAAACAGATTGACAAATATATGCTGTACTAATCACAGGAAAAAGAGGATAGAATAGCATAGAATAGAATAGGATAAAATAGAATAGAATAGAATGAAGAAAAAGAGAGAGTTGAGAGAGGGAAGAAGGAGGGAGGAAAGAAGAGAAAAAGGGAGGCATGAAGGTAGGAAGGTGGGCAGGAAGGAAATAACTCACGAATGCCTTGAGTTAATTTATCTTTCTTAAAATGCCAACAATACACATATACCAGGAGGTTCTTTGTTTCCTCCAGTTTGTTCCTATTTTTCTTTTGGAAATTAATCTTGAGTATACTATGTAATTGGTGGTTCAACTAGACTCAAATTTTTAATGATTGTCACAAAAACTTCATGATTAATTATTGGGATTAAAATTTGAAGATTGCTTAGTTTAGGACATAGAAATTTGTATTCTCTGTGAGGAAGAAATATTTTGTTGTGTTTATACTCTTTTTGCTCATGGCTTTTTTTTCCTTCTTTTACCATCTCCATTCTTATATGTAGTAATATAAAACATGCCCTTTTGTTTTCAGGCCTAGATGTTGATGGAATATATCGAGTTAGTGGCAATCTGGCAACAATACAGAAGTTAAGATTTATTGTCAACCAAGGTAAGTGATTTCTACCCTTCGGACATTTTTTTCAGTAGTGTCATCTGTAACAATATTTCAGACTCTGCTGCATCTACTGTAAATAGATAATAAAAGCTTTAAAGGGAGAAATGGAAGGTTGAAGAAATTAAAAACTTATCACTAGAATAGTAAAAGATAAGCAAGCAGTTTGCGTGGAGATGAGAATAAATAAAAGAACAAACTAACAGTTTATGTGGAATAAATAATGAGTGGAACATGGCAAACTGAAAGTAGGGAAAAGAATAATAAAAGAGTAAAATAAGGACGATACACACATTCTGATCAGATGATCTAGCAATTGCACTTCCTGATACTCACCTAACCCAGTTATATCTATCCACACAAAAACTTGCAAACAAATATTTACAGCAGCTTGGAAGGCAACCAACATGCCCTTCAGCAGGTGAAAGGACAAAACAAATCATAGTACATTCATATAATGGAATAGTATTCTGTGATATGAAGAAAGGAGGTATCGAGCCATGGAAAGACTTCAACGAACTCCAAATGCGTGCTGTTGAGTAAAAGAAGCCAGTGGGAAAAGGTGTGATTCCAACCAGATGACATTCTGGGAAAGGCAAACTCATAGAGACAGTGAAATATCAGCGGAAGCAAAGGATTGGGGGAGGAACGAGGAGATGAACAGGTGAAAACAGGGAATTTTGAGGATGGTCAAACAATTCTGTGTGATACTGTAACTGTGTATATAGTTACTGTCATTATACACTTGTCAAACCCACAGAAGGTGCCCCACAGAGAGTTCGGCCTAATGTAAAGTATGAACTTTAATATATCATATTGGAAAAGCAATTATAACAATGTTCCCCATTAATGCCAGACTATTTAATAGGAGCAACTGGTGGAGGCATGAGGGGTGCATGGTAACGCGCTGCACTTGCTGCTCAATTTCCCTGTAAACTTAAAACTGCTCTTAAAAAGTATATTAATTCAAAAAAATAAAAAATAGGAAAGGAAAAGCATGAAGACTAAAACATTTGAAGGTGGCGTTCTAGATAGCTCACAGGTTTTTAGAACCAGAGGAATGGGGCATTACCCAGACTCTGTCTCCTTGGGTCCTTGGCATCTTATTTAACCTCCTGTGCCTCTGTTCCTTGTCAGTAAAGACAGTGGGGGGCATGCTTGGAAGCACGCGAGAGTATCACATCAGATAGCACATGTGGCATTCCCTTAGCAAGGAAACGGACCATGTTAGTTCTCCTTTCACGTAAAAACAGTCGATAGTGTCATCAGAATTTACAAAGTCCTCATGATCTGCTTCCCACCTCACTTCTATCAAACTTCAGGTCCTCTGAATTTCCTTCATACGCTCAATCTGAGCCAAAAGGCTGAGAAGCAATGGATTTCTTCATAATACATGTATTTAATACAAATACTGTACTCACACATTTATAAATTCCCATGTTTCTTAATGTCTTTGTGTACTCTGTTCCCTTTACTTTCTAGCTTCTATTTTGTTCTCATCCCACATACAGAAGTTTCCTGCCTGGTGGCTTTCTCCTTATTCTGTGAAAGCTAGATTAGGGTAATCTTTTTCCAGGATGCCTCCAAGTTTCTTCTCTGCGCTTTCATTACACTCTGGGTCGTTGAATTTGCAGTAGTACATTCACATTTTTTAAATTCAATCTATTATAAGATCCATAGATTTAATGCCATCTTTCAGAGGGAATATAATTAAACGTACTCAGTGGCTATATTAAAGAAACATTAAATTTGAAAGTCATGGAATCAAAAAATAAGATACTAGCTGAAATATCTATTCTTTTCAGAAATCTCTGAAAAGTTAGAATCATCCCTGTATCTTTACCCATTAACCAGGATGAGCTTTGGGGTCTCCAAAACAGTGAGTTCTTAATTAACCTTTGTTGGGAAAACATGTATGTGTGTTACAGGTAGAAGAAGTATTAAAACTGGGAAACATTAAACTCTCCAGCAATTCAGCTTGAGTTGAGCCACTCTTGGAAATGTTGACTACAATCCTTTTGGCCGATTTCCATATGATTCCTGTTTCTGAGAATCTCTATAACTGAGAATCTCCCCAGCTCTGCTTGTTCACTAATGTAATCCTTTGCCTTTCACAATTATTCTCCTTCCTGGGAAAAATACAGAACTAAACTTTACCTCAGTTATTCATATTGGTTCATTTAGACTGAATCAGAGTACCCTCTTTGTGGGTACAATTCAGAGAAAAGAGTCCCGGACTCATATTTACTCCAGTTAAATGACTGTAAGTCATTCTTACAGTATATTTCATGCTGAAATCATATCCTGATTGGGCTTCTGGACAGCTGGCTGACACGTTTCTTCCACAAAGAAGAAATCTCAAAACAGAAGCCATGCTAGAAACAAACACTAGTTGCATTTCCTGCCTTAAAAAAATTATGCACAGCAGTTTGAAAAGGCAAAACAAAAAATCACCAATGAAAATGTGAAATCTGTCCATCTTGTCTTTTCCAATCCAAACTTCAGCATCCTGTGAGGCTGTGTAACTGCTCTTGTTTCCATGAGAATTGACAATGTAAAGCTGGACAGAGGCCTGAGTTGGTATCTGGTAGCACGGAATTGTCAGTAAACTGTCTCCCTGGTTTATAGCACTGTCAGAATGCAAAACACTCAACACAAATTATGCTACATTAGGACCTTTGATACTAGTGACTTTGTCCAAGTTCTGTTGTGCAGTTTTTTGAATTAGATGATAAATGAAGTGCATACACCAGCCCCTTTCAAAATTTGATAATCAGATTATCCTTTGAATGAATTTTCTAGACTGGTCTCATTACCTTGTTGCTAATGCCATACCTCCATCCGGACCAGGACTCTAGCAGGAGTGCTGACTTAGAAGAGAATCAATGCTGGGTGTAAAGAGGCTATGTGTGTACATGTGGTTTCGTGTGTGTACATGTGTGTGTGTGTGTCATAAAATAAAATGGCAAGGCAGTGATAATTCTGTGAAAAGCCTAAAATACTATGCAAAGGCGATGCCTCCTTTTCTTCAGTCTACGTTGAGATTTGAATGATGGTGCCATACCTTCCTCACATTAGCATGTTTCATCTCCTCTGTATTCACCTGGCACATGTTTCTTTTTTAGAAGGCTCTAAATATATGTTTTTTAAACAAGTCCCTGCCCACTGTTAGACTAGACTAATGAAAACTGATTTTAGAGATTTTCAAGACAGTTGAATTGCAATTTATGTGTTTCACTAACTTTCTTGAATGCGATAATCATCAGCAATTCTAAATACATCAGTTGAATGATTCAATTTGTTTTGGTTTTCTGTTTGACTCACTAAATCAGGAGGAATTAAATACCCTTATTATACTTCCATATCAGATGACATACAAGTTAAATTCAAAGTGATCACTTTTGAAAAGCACTTCCTAATTATAACTAATAATGATAATAATAATAACCGTAAAAGTAACTAGTATTTTCTTAATTTATTATGTGCTAGGCACTGTACTGAGCACTTTGTATAATTTAATTTATTGGAATATTACTATTTCAACTTTAAAGATGAGGAAACTGAGAATCGGGTATTAAATAATATCCTAAGGTCATACATGTAAGTGACGAAGCTAGGACGAGGTCCTAGTTCTCTGACCCAGAACCTGCCCTGCAAACCACTGCCAGGATTCTGTGTTTCCCATTCGTTAGTTGCTGATTATCTCCTTTTAAGAGCAGAGATGCGTGTTTTCATGCTACATGTACTTGTTCATGACGTTCATTTACTCCTGCTTCTTGGTATTGATAAATTATGCGTGCTACCATTGGCATTTGACTAAAATTGTTCAAGAAGTGAAATGCTTGGTAAAATGCCAAACATCACAGTTTTGAAGAAGCGCGGCACTACCATTCTCTGCACAGCTTTCTGTATCTATGTTTGGACCACAAAGGTACTTTAACACAGTATTTTGTTGCAGCCTTTGAGAAAGGCAATGATTTCTTGAAGCAAAGACCTCGACTTATTAGGCTGTCGGTGAGTTACCCAGCAGTGCTTTACCCTGTTTGTTGAATTCAGTGACAGCTTGCAGTGACATTTTGCTGATACAACTCTTCTGTTATATGAAGGCATCTCTCAAGGAAAACTGGTCCATGACCTTAGATGTCAAGCTGTCATCACTCTGTGACACTGTGTTGATTCTTCAGAATTATCTGTGATCTCCTGATAGTTTTCCTGCATGTGGGTACATTGTAAAGGACAGACTTCAGCAAGAAGGGTGCTCATGGCTGTCTTGAGAACTTCCAACAGTGGGTCCTGGAAATCCCTCCAGGCTAAATACCCCCTCCTTGGCTTTGCATTTCAGCCTAAGGCCCAAAGGACAAATTTAGTTCAGATTCTCTTTGGTATTGCTACACATCCTCTTTCACACTTTGAAAAGGGGACAAGACACACTGGCATCCTTTTTGGAAAATACCAGTTCTGAAGCTTTTCAAGCTCTTGAGCCAAAGGGAGAGCAATGAAACACCACAGGAAGAAATGAATTTTCCAAAGTGATGTTTCTTAGTCCACAGTAACAAATATCCCTGTAACTGCCTGAATTGGAGGAAATGACTTCTTACCAAGATCTACACATGTTTTCCCTATATAGAAACAAAACTTAAAGGAAGACTCTTTAGGACCCACCCCCCTTCACCTTTTCACACCAGGAAGACCAAAATATATAAATATTATAAATTGACATAGCCAAGAGTCTAGTGTATGAAAGTGTGTGCACATGCGTGCACACGTATGTTTTTTGTTTTACATGAAAGATAGCTTTTTTCCATTAATTTAGAGTCTTTCACTTTTCATATCTTTATCCACCCAGATTTTATTGGCATAATAATTCAAATTAGTTATTGGCTTAAAGGGATAGATGTGCTTATTTTGAACACACTAAGAATAAGCCCCATTGAAAACAAACTAGTAGAAAACAATTCTCTGTTACAAACTATACCTAAACTACTTTTATATAGATTTGTACCTTAAAGCAAAGCAAAGCAAAGCATTAACTTCCGTAGCTATCCCTGTGCTTTTAACATGACTTGCAGCATCAAAAATTGAATAAAAGATAGGAGAAGTGAGAAAGAATATGAACAATTGGCAATTTCATCGTGAAATAAGCAATTGGATGAAACATAAAAAGATCTGGAAAAGGATTTCAAAACTTCTAGTTCTGTTCTTATGAAATAATCTTTGTATCAAGTCCATTCATTTTTCTATTGAGTTTACATTGCCCTCTTATTATTTTTAAAATGAAGTATTTCCTTAAGCCTACTTCATTCTCACTGCCAGCCATAGCCACAAAAAAACAAACTGTGTTATTTGCTTTATTCCGTTCCACAGGGCGGTTTTTTTGGTAAGTTGAATCATTGATACTGCACCTTTTTGGCTTCTATGTGACAAGATTATCTTTTAACAATGATTTATTTTTCCCATTAAAGCTGAAGAGATCACTTGATCATAAAAGGGCCAGACTTTAACATTGTTCAGGGCTTTGGAAACTTTCTTAGACCTCATTTTTCAGCTACATTGAGTCAGGGAGCTCGAAAACTATTGAAACTTGTATTGCTTTCTTGCTACTTAAGAAAACGTATTGGCATTAGTGAATAATGTTGAACACAGAGGTCAGAACAATAAGTTCTTCACCTGCAGGCACATTTGTACAATTTCTAGTTTTTATCTCATATCCTAATAGCAAATTTATACATTTGCATATATCTAAAGCACACAAATTCTGGATACTTGTTTTAAAACAAAATTTACCATACATTTATGTGTATTATATATCTTAATTCATTACACACCAAACAATAAGGACCTGACCTAATGCCATGGTAAAACAGCTAAAGGCAGAAACCATCTAATGGCAAAAAAGCACCAGATAGAAAGGGAAGGATCTGTCTCCTTATCTTTATTCTGAGCTATTTGTGAGTCTACTAGACACTATTTTAACCCCTTTAAATCTCACACTTTTCATTTCCAATATAAGAATAATAATGAAAATGTAAGGACTTTAAGAACTGAATCAGCCAAGTAATAATTAATATTAACTTTAAATCAGATGATGAGTAGTTAGATGAAAGTATGATGCCAAATATTAATAATCGAATATGATGTCTGCTTTCCCTCCAGTTGAATTTTCTTTGACAATAATAGGAAGAAAAAACAAATATAGGAAAATGATAGAAATTCCTTCACTCAATCATGCTGTTGAATGATTGCTCTCATTATGAACCAAATTCACAGAGCTTCTGAATTTCCAGACACAAAGGAAAAACAAAATTTTATGTTGTTGGTAAATTTTTTGGAGGTTTCCATTTGCAAAAGAATAGCACCCTATTCATTGGAGAGGGTGAGTGAAATCTACGGAAATCATAGGTCTTAATTTAGTCAGGGCTTTTCCATGAAGATTTGGTCACTGAGACCAAACATTAAATTAGTCAAAGTTATATAACTACCAGTCCCCAAGAAAACTCCTTAGGATATTTACAAAATTCTGTCATCATTGTTGTCGTCGCCATCAAAATCAAATCATCACCATTATCACCATCAAAATCAAACAGTGATGTATGAAAAGCTAGGTGGAGCGATACACCAGGCTTACTTCTGCTCTGGCAGCACTCTATAGCGCTTTTGCCTCCCCCTCATTGCGTGTAAGAATTGTGTGGCTTATCTACTGCTGCCTAACAAAATTGCTGCCAACTTAGATGCTTCACACAATACTAATACGTTATCTCACTGTTTCCCTGAGTCGGAAGTCTGGGCACAGCACAGCTGACTCCTCTGCAAAGCTGCAGTCAAGGTGTCACTTCAGGGGTGGTTCTCATCTGGAGGCTTGACTGGGGACAGGTCAGCTTCCAGGTTCACATGTTGTTGGCAGGATGAAGTTGCTTGGGGCTTGTTGGACTGAAGGCCTCAGTCCATCACTGCCTTTACGGACCTCTTCGTAGGCCAACTCACAACATGGCAGCTTTCTCCAGCAAGGGGGTTGGGGGGGATTGGAAGCAAGGCAAAAGTTTTAAGTGTTTGTAACGTAATCGTGAAGTTCACACCCTTTACCTTTGCTACATTTTGTTGGTTAGGGCAAGTCACAGTTCTCATTCACACCCTAGGGAAGGAGGTCACCCGAAGCATGTAGACGACGAGGAGGAGTGATAATTGGGGGTCCTCTGAAAGTCTATCTGCCACAAAAATCGAGTGCTGGAGTTTTTCAAAAAGAAAACTTTTAGAGCTCACTCATAGAAACCCCAGTGTAAAACATTTGAGTTTGAAGCTGTATGTATTTCAAAAGAAAAACTCCCTAAGTAAATTAAGTGCATACCCAGGTTTGGGAACCTCCTGCAGCTACTTTTAGTATGACTCTCTAGTGGGACACAAGAAACACGTATATGAGGTTTAAGGTGGAGGGAATCAGAAATCGGCTGTGAAATCTTTTTTTTTTTTTTTTTAATATCAATTTTCTAAGGAGGGGACATTGTTCCTTATGTATTCATTAAAGCAATAATATTCATTAACTTTTATGAAGAGAGTCATTACATAACTTAAGAATACTATGATTTAGCATGTATGCTATTAGTATAATTAAAATTATACCTTTTACCATTTCCATTTCCAACATTGTGGATTCTGGCATAAATGAAAAGCAGTGTGTTTTGCCTAATAATTTGCGGACACAATGACGGAGCAAAGAACCCCGAGGACCGCGATAGAACGGTGCTGTGGCTGAGGACGGGAGGACTTAGCTGGGAATCGACCACGCGCAGGCAGAGTCAGGGGGGCCCGGGCCGAAGAATGTGTAAGGTAGATAGACTTGGTTATCCGTGTCCGTCACAAAGGAAACCGAAGCTTCAGAAAGATTAAGTGGCTTTTCTAAGGCCACATAATTAATACATGATGAAGCCCGAAAGCGAACCCATTTTAAACTTACTTCAGAAAATGCTCTGTCTGGTTGCTGGATCCAATTTAACAGGGGGAGAAGACTGAGGGGCGTTTCTTCTTTCTTACATCAAAGAATCAAACATCACTTACTCTTACTCTAACATTGTATTTTCCTGGTGTTCAGCCTCTCAGACTCTTCTATAAGGGAAAAATTTCATTTTAAAATATCCTTTTAATAAATAACCCCAGACTGCGTGTGAGTTCATCAAGAAACGCGGGAAACGCGGGAAACGCGGGAAACGCGGTTCATCTTTGTATCTCCAACGGAGAAAAATGCCTGTCCGTTTGTGTGCACGACATAAACCTTTGTTTCTACACGGTAAGAAAACGATGAGCTTCTTATATATACAACTATCGCGAATGATCTCATTGGTACATGTGTTAGGTTCCATTTTGTACATGTTTCAGCACAGAAAACTCAAGCTATATTTTTTATGATATTTTCTCCAAAACGTCTATGACTTAGTGTTAGACTGGATAAAAGAATCATGTGGCAGATGAATAGCGATGACTCCCGTATCACTAAAGCTTGGGGAGAGGTGGCTTACTGTGCCTCAGTACCTGTTCTTAGCATTTGAACAAGGCAGGCCTGATATTAGAAGGAGTGGCACAACTGGGCATGCCATTTGCCCTTGCCTCATGTTGGGAATGACTAGCTAGGGTTGGATAGATAACAATGAAAGTATACTATTCTCATTAACTCCTAGGCCCTGAATTTTCACAGTACGTCTTTTGTTTTCATTTTCACATAGGATTCCCTTTTGATAGTAATTATGGCCTTAATGACTCCCATATATTCATACAGCAACTCTTTTCCAAGGTGCCCCATGGACTTCAGAAACTTCTTCTAACAAAAGTATGCTTTAGCAATAAAGCGTTCTCATCTCCTCAAAGCTGCTTCTGAAAAGGGGAGTAACATTTGCAGGGTGGGAGGCAATTTTTCAAGTCCCTGTGCACAACCTGCACATAAATATTTGAAGTTTACAAAGGCAAGTGCTGAGGCAAGATTCAAACTAAGGTCTGAATGATCAAAAGTCACACTGACGCTGGTAGGCCCTCAGTTGCGCGGGCTCCCTGGAGAACAGGTGGAAGATTGTCTGATTTCCTCCTCTCTGAGGTTCCTAGCACAGCAGGATTAATATGGAACTGAAAGGTGAGATCCATAAAAGAAAATTTTTACTTTTACATCATTCATTCATTTATTTGATAACACTTAAAAAGCTCTCACTAGGTGCCAGGCAGTATGTAGGACACTGGAAATGCCATAGTGAACAGAGCAAGGGACCTTCACAGTCACATGGAGCCTCCATGTCCGCGGACATTCCAGTCTCCCAGGTAAGCACCATGGTGATTGAGTCATTGTGAATTAAGAGAGAAAATACTACAATCTGCAGGCCTCCCAGCTCCGCTTCCCTGGCCTCTCTCGGACCTGACCATGTACCTCTCCCCCGTTTCCATTATTTTCCCATCCCCCTGGTTTCCTTCCTTCCTCAGACACATCAGCTCTTCTCCTTGGGTCTATTGCTTTTGCTCCTGACTACCTGCAACAAGCTTCCTGCAGGTCCTCTCAAGATTCACCCCTCTCCACATCCAGATCTCCTTCTAGGAAGGCCCTCCCTGAAACCACCACACCTAAAACGTGCCCCCACTCAGTCACTGTCCTCCCAGTATCTTGGTTTCTTTTCTTCAGAGCACACACCATCTAAAATCCCCTCACTGCTTTATCCTTCCCTTCGGTACCTGGCATGTTCTCTGCGCTGCAGCATCTACACGGGGTGGCCATAAAGTTCGTGTGCAGTTTTAATAGTAAATTGCACATGAACTTTATGACCACCCTGTATAAGCAAGACCTTGTCTATCTTGTTCAACTCAGTATCCTCAGCTCTTCCTGTGCCTGGCACATCATAGTCCAAATAAATATTTGTTGAATATAAAGGAATTGAACAAATAAGTGAATTAATGAGTATTAGACAGCCCAGACCAAAATGTAGCCTTTAGCTTTTAGGATCGTAACCCAGATCCAGGAAAAAATACACCCTCAAGAAAGGATGTCTTTTTTTTTTTTTTTGTAAAGACAGAATCTTACTTTGTTGCCTTCAGTAGAGTGCCGTGGCATCACACAGCTCACAGCAACTTCCAACTCCTGAGTTTAGGTGATTCTCTTGCCTCAGCCTCCCAAGTAGCTGGGACTACAGGTGCCCACCACAAAGCCCAGCTATTTTTGTAGCAGTTTGGCCAGGGCCGAGTTTGAACCCACCAACCTCAGCATATGGGGCCAGCACCCAACCCACTGAGTCACAGGCACCGGCAAGGGAGGATCTTAAGATGTAGAGCATCACTATCAAACCAGTCCAAACTACTATATATGTCTCTGTCCTCATCTCCCACCTTCACCTCGAAGTCTCACTGTCCGACATGGAATACCTAGCAAATACTCGGCAAGAAGAAGTGGGAACCTGCTAGGCTGGAAGATCAGGGCCAACCCTAAAAGTTGGGTCCTTCGTGCCAAGCAAGACTGCCTAAGTAATGGATGACTCCTGCACCCAGGTGACACTTAGACCACATTTAGGGCTGTCATCTGCTGATGTGAATTTCTATAGTGTGATCCCTCTCAAGAACATTGCTTTTTTGCCAAGTGCCTGCCAGCCTTATATGTCATGACATGTCATCTTCAGTTTGCCAGAAAATGCCTCTTACTCAAATTACAAGTGACTGTCCTGACTGTGACATAACTCAAATTAAGTAATAAAATCTGCAAAATATATCAGAAGAATCAAGAAAGGAGGCAAAATTAGTTTAAGGGTGTAAAATAAGGTCTTAATTAGACTAAAGAAGATTTTAAGTGAAATTTATTCATTCAAAAATATTTCTTGAAAACCTTCTATGAGCCATGCTCTCTTCTGGGTACCAGGGAGAACCCATGGGACTGTGGAGGAGTATTCATTTTGATATCAAGAGATATAAAATAAGCAAATATACAAGATCATTTCGACTGTATCAAGAACTATAATCAGCCCAATTCATAATTGCTAAGTCATGAAAGAAGCCCAAGTGTCCATCGACCCACAAATGGATTAATAAATTGTGGTATATGTACACCATGGAATATTATGCAGCCTTAAAAAAAGATGGAGACTTTACTACTTTCATGTTTACATGGATGAAGCTGGAACATATTCTTCTTAGCAAAGTATCTCAAGAATGGAAGAAAAAGTATCCAATGTACTCAGCCTTACTATGAAACTAATTTAAAGCTTTCATATGAAGGCTATAACCCCGTTAGAGCACAAGAAAATGGGGAAAGGAGTAAGGGAGGGGAAGGGAAAGGGGAGGAGGGGTGGAGGGAGGGTAATTGGTGGGATCACATCTATGGTGCATCTTAGAAGGGTACAGGTGAAACTTACTAAATGCAGAGTATAAATGTCTGAACACAATAACTAAGAAAATGCCATGAAGGCTATGTTAACCAGTTCAATGAAAATATTTCAAATTGTATATTAAACCAGCACATGTTACCCCATGATTGCATTAATGTACACAACTATGATTTAACAAAATAA
>CAUYRH010005448.1:0-11977 GCA_963574655.1 Perodicticus potto
CACAGACACACTCACACACAGACACAGACACTCACAGACACAGACACAGACACACACACTCACATAGATACAGACACTCACACACAGACACAGACACTCACACACAGACACAGACACACACACTCAGACACACAGACAGACACACACAGACCCTCACACACTCACACACACACTCACCTGTTTCCTCATTCTCCTCCATACCTGTCTTACGCCCTAGTGAAGTTTGAATGGATTCACTTTCAGCAGGGGACTCTCTTTTATTTTCTTAATTGTTGTTGTTTTCAGAGTTGATGTATTTAACAAGAAGGCTCTGAAGGAAATTCCCACAGAAGAACTGATTACTGTCTTCCAATTGCTGGAAAGGAACCTGACTGCATGACTGAGATCCTGCATATTATTCCTTGTGGTCAGACCCTTTCACTTAGCCCAGCACCCTGCTGCATGTCCCTACCCACTGTATTCTCACTAATTCCCCCCTCCATTCTTTTTTTTTATTTCTTCTCTCTCCCCACGTTTTCCTTAACTCCCTACTTTCTTTCTCTACACTCCTTCTCTATCGTTTCATCACCCTCCCCCCTCACGCCTGAGTCCTGCATGGCAGGGAAGTACACAGATTTGTGGACCCTTCTCTGTGTCCCTCTGTCTGTCTCTCGTTCTCGGCCTCTCTCCCTCCTTCTCTGCTTCACTTCCCAGTCCCCTGCCAGTGCAGCTGTCCCACACAGCCTTTGATGCTACTCTGTTATCTTTGGCACCAGCTACAGGCTCCACTGGGCTGGAGCTGGAACTCTTCCATCTCATCTTCTTTCTTTTGTCCTGCAACACGGTTATCCTGGAGGCCACTCAGCTGCCTCCCCACATTAGATTATGTGACAAGAACAGGGAACAGACTCTCTGAAGTAGAGGTAAGCAGCTGGACATCTTATAATAGAGCACACCTTTGTTGCTGCGAACACTCTTTTGCAAACACATGCAGGGGATATTTTAAAATAAATTTCAACACTGCTCACTTTTTCCTGAGCAAGCTATGGTATTTGCCAGTGGTTTTGAAAAAAGTACTTACTTTAGTAATCAGACTGATTTGAAATTACCCTGATTTCATTGTACTACAGACTTGATGCAACATATTTTCCAAATTCCATGGGGTGTGCCAAATATTCTACAACTGCTCAGGAAAATTGAGCTGAATTAGAGCATATGAAAAATCTGAAATAATGCATTTCTTTGGACTAATTCGATTCTGCTCCAAGCTTATTTCTCCTTTAAGAACTCATTTCCTATTTAAAGCTAAATAAATGTATATATATATACATATATATATATATATGTATATATATATATATATATATATTAACTATGAACCTGGCACAAACTCTTTGGTAAAAATGAATTGACTCTCATCTTCGTGCAGACAGAGTAGATGAAAGATCGTGGATTTATTTGACCTGTAACATCCTAACGTTGACTCTGAGTTGGTTTATATGATTTAGAGAAATAGAAATTTTAAAATTACATACTGCCTGAGTTCTACATTATAGTAAGACATTCCTATAAAGAAAAATTTAATTTTAAGAACACCATGATTTTCCTGCATAAACATGAGGAGTTGGGAACCTCAAGCTTTTCTTGCCAATGCTGCTTGTACAAAAGATCTTTATCTGGTTCATTCTTGTTTGGTATTATACTGTGCAGAAAAACATGTGCTACGCTTCATCCCATTTGCTTATCCCGCTTTGCAGCCACCTGCAGACTGACTATTTCCTTTTAAAGTAGGAGTAAAATCTCCACTACTCTGCCTCCTCTAGGCAGCCTAAGCATAAAAGTGGTTCATACAATGCTGTTTGTAGGAATATATCTCACTAACAATAACAACAACTTAGATTTGTATAGTACTTTATCACATGTACAGCAAGGCAACTCCAGGCATTTTCTAAAATGGAGAGCATTTCCTTTTAGGCCTCCAAAAATCCCTTATTAAACAATAACAACAAAGACTGCCTTTAACATATGAACCAATAAGGAAGAAAAATATGTCCTTCCTATTCTAAATTAAGGCGAGGAAGACTTAAAATCAAATTGTTCATTGCATTGTTTTGTAAACAGATAACACTAATTTCAAGAACCTGATGAGAAAGCCATCATTGTTTAAAAGAATCTGTTCACATGTAAAGTGCTGCTTGCTTCAATCTAAGTGTTTTGTTCAGAGTAGCATTTATTTGGCAATATTTTGAGGAACTTTGATTTATGACTATGATGTGTTATCATACTTTTCTCTAAGTCAAATTTAAGGTAGTATGCTGATTATTTCTCTGCATGACTAAGAATTTGGGCAGGTGATGATGAGTTTTTATAGAATAATTTTAAAAGATTGTCTTCTGCAATGGTATTTAGATGCTGTGACAATAGGTGGCAAAAATCAATCCATGAATGTTGAGGCCTTTAAGTTATAAAATAAGTAATCAATATTAGCAGATAGCTAAGCTTACAATGATTAAGGTATTGTAAATCTTCTAGAATAGGATTATAACAATATTTTCATATGTATTATATTTTTCTTTTTTTCTGCCTCTGATAAATAGTATTATAGATTGGATTATATCCTCAATATGAAAATTAGTGATAAATAGTATTATAGATTGGATAATATCCTCAATTTTATAAAATAATAGATTTCTGTAGCAGTATTGTTTATGGTAGAAACAATGGTGTTTGGGGTCAGACATACTGAGTTTGAATAGCTGACTTAATTATTTATAAATTATTTGACCTTGAAAGTTAAATGACTTTCTCTGAAATATAAGTCATAATATTGCAAGAAATTATTGAGATACTATATATGAAAAAATTGACATATAATTTCTATGATTGATTTGAATTGAAAGTGAAATCATGGCCTGAGATTTAGAGGAAAATAAAAGAAGAGATAGCTATCTTAAAATGTTGCCTTCAGATTACCAAATACTCAGGTATTTTAGAGTGCTGAGAGGATCCTAGGAAATATCATTTCAACTTGAGAGGAGATTTCTAAATATACAATCTAACACTTTATTTTATGCAATGAAAAAGAAAAGGGGATTATTAAAGATAAAATCAGGAGCTAAACCTTGCTTAATTCAGAGATTTGGGGGAAGTAAGGTTAAATAAGAAATATTTTTAAAACCCCATATTTTCTGAAGGTAGTCTACACTTGAAAGAAAATAAATTAAGCTATTCAGTACCAGTGGACAAACAGAATACAGAAACTAAAATATGATATAATTCATCTACATAACTCTCAGTAATACATATTTCCTGGCTACTATGTTTGACAAATATCTGGGCTAATAAAAACTCCCCATACTTAAGGATGCTTAATTAAAAAGTAATAAGGACAAGATGTTTGCTAGTAAATAATAACAGTAATTGTGGAAAAGAAAAATAGCTAGCAAATGGGAAAATAGAAAACTGTTGCTGTAGAGCTAATGCCTGGAACTGAGCAAAATGAAGTACTTAAACACATTTATTAATAAAAACATAAAGCAGAGATGAAAAAACTCTTAGACATATAGTAGATAAAAGAAAAGGGGAAGTATGAGTTAGCAGCCATGGAAGAAATAGAAGGAAAATTCACACTCCAAGAATTGATATTGACCAAATATTGAATGGATAGAGCCAATATATAGAGAGGAGCAAAATGAGAAGTAAAATAAAACTTTAAGTAATGGAAAAAATAAAAAGATTATTCACAATAACAACATAGGCAGAACTCTTTGCATATTTTTTTACATTATTTTTAAACTAAAAATAGTCAAAAGTCCACCTATATTCAACTGATTGAGCAAATTATTATACTCATACAAATAAATATTATAAAGTAGAAAGTAAAAGAAGATTGAGAGGTGACTTGTACACTTATATGTAACACTATCCTTTTCTTCAATTCTTCCCTTCCATTCTCCCTTCTTTTTCTTTTCTTTCTTCCTTCTTCCTCTTTACTTTTATCCTCCTTTTGAGATTATTACCAAAAGGCCACTTAAACATCTAAGCTTTGACCAAGGTAATTTAAAGTGAAGAAAATAGTGAGAAGCACAAAGTAGTGGAGAGAAGTGAATGAAAAGAAAACATACATGATGAGGAACCAATAGACAAATTCTGGCAATATGAAAAACCAGAATAGGGCAACTTCTTCAAGGGAACATGAGGTAGCTGCCAGAGAGGATACCACCTATAATGAATTGATGGAAATGACAGAAAGGAAATTTAAAATATGGATGGTAAAACAATAAAGAGAATTGACCAGAAAGTGGAAAAACAGAAAGAAAAAAGGATAAAGGATATGAAGAATATAGAAAGGAAATGGCAGAGATTAAGGACTTAAAAGGATTCAATCAGGGAACTTAAAGAGTCAGTAGAAAGCATTACTAACAGATTAGACCATGGAGAAGAAAGAATCACAGATCTAGAGGATAAAGATCTGAGCTAACCCAGGCTGTTTTAAAGGGGCAGAAGAGAGAGATGCATTAGTTACTCTTCACTATGTTTAGCAAAATACTGTAAGGAAAGTAAGAGCTGAAAATAAATTGGCCATATTTAGGGCCAAATAGAGGAGAATAAATAAAGCAGAATATTCATTCAGAGAATTATGGGACTTCATGAAGCATTCAAACATGAATTATAAGTATTCCTGAAGTGGAAGAAGAACATCTCAAAGGAATGGAAACCCTACTGGAGTATATCATAAATGAAAACTTCCCAAGTGTTGCTAAAGATCCTAAAACACTCCTTTTAGAGGAAAATCAAACACTGGGTCATCTCTACTCAAATAGATCATCTCCAAGACACATTGTCATGAAGATGTCCAAAGTCAAGATAAGAGCGAAAATTCTGCAAGCAGCCAGAAGTAAGTCCAATTGACCTACAGGGGGACGTCCATCAAGGTGATAGGAAAATTCTCAGTTGAAACTTTCTAAGCCAGAAGGGACTGGTTAGCTAACTTTAACCTTCCTAAACAAATCAGTTTTCAGCCCAGAGTTCTGTATCCTGATAAACCTGTCTTTAAAATCAATGGAGAAATAAAAAATTTTTACTGATATGCAAACATTTAGGAAATTTGCCACAACAAGACCAGCTCTACAGGAAATACTTCAACCTATTCTCGACACTGAACATCACAATTGATTACTGGCAAGATAAACACCCAGAAACTAAAGAACAAAACCTGGCTTCCACAGTGGTGTAAAGGATAAAACTAAGCAATGGATCTTCACAAAATAAGATGAATAGAACTCTACCACCCTTTTGAATTTCCTCAATAAATGTTAATTGCTTGAATTTCCCACTGAAGAGGCACAGGCTGGCTGATTGGATTAAAAAAGCACAAGCTGTCCATTTACTGAATTCAGGAAACACACTTAACCTTGAAAGAAAAAATAAGATTCAAGGGAAAGCACTGGAAAACAAAATTTCAGGCAAATGGAAACCCCAAAGAAAGGAGGGGTCGCAACTTTATTTTCAGAAACCAGTAAATTTAAAGCGACTCAAGTCAAAAAAGACAAAAATGGTTACTTTGTACCAGTCGAGGGAAGAATACAACAAAAGGACATTTCAAGTCTATATATTTATACACCCAACTTAAATGCTCTCAAGATTTATGAAACAGACCCTGATTAGTCTGAGCGATATGATATCCTATAATTCCGCAATGACTGGGGACTTTAACATCCCTCTGGTTTAACCAGAAAGGTCGTCTAAACAGAAACTAAACCAAGATACAAGGGATTTAAAAGAAACCCTAGAACAAAGGGCTTAACAGGCATATGCAGAACTTATCAACTTATCATCCCCATCTGCAAAGGAATATACATTCTTCCCATTGGCCCATGGAACATTCTCCAAAATAGATCATATCTTAGGATATAAATCAAACCTCAACAAAATCAAAAGAATTGTATTTTCTCAGACCACAAGGCAATAACGATGGAACTCAACTCCAACAACAATTTTCATCTCTACATAAAGGCATGGGAATCAAACAACTTTAGGTGGAATGACAACTTGGTTAAGGAAGAGATAAAGGAGGAAATTACTAAATTCATCAAACACAACAACAATGAAGCTACAAGTTACCAAAACCTGAAGGATACTGCAAAAGCCATTCTAGGAGGTAAATTTATGCACATACATTAGATGCCTACATTCAAAAAACAGAAAGAGAGCACATCAATTATCTAATGAATTACCTTAAGGAAATGGAAAAAGAAGAGCAACCCAATCCGAAGCACAGCAGCAAACAATCCCAACAATCACTGGGCAAAAGACACCAACAGAACCTTCTCTGAGGAAGACAAAGGAATGCCCAATAACATATGAAAAAAATGCTCATTGTTCCTAATCATCAGAGAAATATAAATCAAACCACCCTGAGATATAAATTAACTGCAGGGAGAATAGCCCACGTCACAAATTAACAGAGTTGCAGATGCTGGTGTGGACATGAGAGAGGGGATTACTTTTTCACTGTTGGTGGGACTGCAAATTAAAATAGCCTCCTTGAAAAGAAATATGGAGAGTCCTCAAGGAACTGAAATTAGACCTCCCATTTTACCTCCCAATCTCACTAGAAGGCATCTACTAAGAAGAAAAAATATGATTTTATCATAAGGACATTTGCACTAGACTGTTTATCGCAGCTCAATTTACAATTGCCAGAATTTATAAGTTGTAGAAACAACCTAAATGGCCATCACCTCAGAAATGGGTTAACAAGCTTTGGTGTATGTATACTATGGAGTACTAGTCAGCTATAAGAAAAGATGGTGACTTTACGCCCTTTCTATTTACCGATTCTTCTCAGTAAAGTAACACGAGAATGGAAAAGCAAGTATCCAATGTACTCAATTTTATTATAAAGCCAGTAGACTAGTGGTTCTCAACCTGTGGGTTGCACAATGAAAATACATTATGGCATTAGGAAGGTTGAAAGCCACTGCCGTAGACGATCCATATGCACACAGGAGAAAAACTTAATTCTATTCAAGTTGAGGGGAGGAGAAAAAGGGGGGAAGAGGAGAAATGTGGATTGGTGTAATCCCAGTTAAAGGGCACAAAGTAGGGGTACTTGGCACACGTCTTGGGTGTGTGACACAGCAGCAGGAGAGACTTTACTTAACAAGTTCAAGCATGGTGACCTAGTTGTTTCTACCCTAACAATAACCAGAAATTAAAAAATAAAAACAAACGTGTGGATGGAAAACAGAGTTAAAAAAGAGATATTTAAGAAGATACTTTGTCTTTATATCCTTACTGTATAAGCCTTTTTATGCTTTTAAAAATTTTAATTCTTTTTTTTACTTTTAAAATGACTGGCAACTTAGCAGTTTGTAAATAAAGATATTTAATAACTTTTTCCCTTTTAAAATATTGAAGTATTAAATATTAGTATTAACTAATGAACACTAGACAAATAAAATATGAACAAAGTTTTTTAGTGCACATAGCTTCAGAAACTTTGAAAATTATTTGTTCTACAATTGAAAGACACTAAATGTGTTGGGCGGGTGTTGTGGTGGGCGCCTGTAGTTTCAGCTACTTGGGAGGCTGAGGCAAGAGAATTGCTTGAGCCCTGGAGTTGGAGGTTGCTATGAGCTGTGATGCCTAAGACTCAGTCTCAAAAAAGGAAAGAAAAAGAAGGCAGCACCTGTGGCTCAGTGGGTAGGGCGCTGGCCCCTCGTGCCGAGGGTGGGGAGTTCAAACCAGCCCTGGTCACACTGCAACAACAACAACAACAACAAAAATAGCCGGTGGGCATTGTGGCGGGTGCCTTAGTAGGGTGCTAGACACCTACTAAGCTGGACACCTACTTGGGAGGCAAGAGAATCGCCTGAACCCAGGAGCTGGAGTTTGCTGTGAGCTGTGAGCTGTGAGATGCCACAGCACTTTATGGAGGGTGACAAAGTGAGACTCTTGTCTCTACTAAAAAAAAATAAAGAAGAAAAGAAAAAGAAAGACACTAAATGTGAATCCCTTAACAGCAGGTTATTGTCTCACTCTTTCCCATATTCTTCTCCTGGAGCTTGGTCACTGACTCAGTGGCAGTTAATCTCAATCGCCACATTTATGTGACAAGTCTAACTGCTCAATTTTTAGATAACTTCTAATGCTTATGATAATACCAATTGTTACAAATCACTTCTAAATACAGCTATGTACACTAGGAAATACTAAACCATTTCATGAACCTGAACATGAAAACATCTCTGTTATTTCTTACCGCTTTCTATCTGAAATTTATTCTTTCACTTTTAGACAAAAGGGTGCTTCATGGACAACTTCCCCGGGATGAAGCTACTCTTATCCTAAAAATGACCCTTTAAGCTAGACACTCTTTAAGTTAATTGAAAGACATTTTAACAGAGAAATCTACACCATTACTTATAAATTTTCTTTTCCTTTTCCATAAAAGCAACTTCAATCTCACTTCGACCCTAACACTGTTGCAAAAATTGCTGTTGCTAAAGGTCAGTTTGCTCTATTGTAACTTTTCTGCAACTTTTAAAGCAGATGACCTCTCCTCCTCACATGTTTCTTCCTTTGGTTCTACACCCAACTCCTGATTCTCCTGACTTGGCCTACACTTCCTCAAACTTTCCACTGTTCTTTCTTTTTGACACTTAAATATTTATTGTTCATAATGACCAAATTTTCATCTTAATTTTCCTAATTCTACACATCTCTCTGGGTGAACTATTCTGCTCTTACAAATTTTACTAATATATTAATTATGATCACTTTCGTCAGAGTAATATATTATACACCTCCCAGAGCATTATACCTAAAATTGTTTCATATAATGTTGTTATCTCCAACTATGTTCTGCTCCCAAATCATTACCATTCAAACTTATTAATAGCACTTTACCTTGTTTATCTCCTAAATGTCTCCTGAATGTGTTTTTTCGTTTCCTAACCCCTTAGCCATTGGATAAGTTCAGAACCTTTTTATCCTTTACCTGAACAGTGAGCCCATTGACCTGGAAGACTTGGCTTTCCATCAACCCTAAATTGACTTCCCACTTTTCCATTTCTAGCTTTTCCACAGTGCCTTTCATTTGTAAGCAGATATGACTTTCACATACACAAGTTTATTCTCCAAATGCTTTTCATTAAAAATTTCATCATCTCTCTATGTCAGTAATCTTAAGTTCAAATGTGTTCAATATGTACACAAAATCGCCACAATGTGACTCTGGATTACTCCACTTAAATCATTCCTTGGTGTTTATTTTTAAGATTTCTAGTATCACTGACATTTTATGTCTTTTCCCAAATATATGACTTTCTTTCCAGACTTTATGACTTTGTACAAAAGAGATGTTTTTTGAGCAATATTCTTCTCCCTTTTTCTGACCAATGACATGCCACTCAAACTTTCAAACTGAGATCACTTATTATTCTCTCTCTGTCTAGTCTATGAAGAGTTGTTTCACTCTTCCTCTTTGTACACTGCTGACGTTTCTGCTCTTATACTTTCTTTAACGAGTTGTAGGATTCCCGTGGATCGCTTTGGGGTTCATCCTGCTAATCATGTCCATTAATCTTTTCAAGATAAGCCTTTCTTTGCTTTGGATCTTTGGTGAGAAAGACACAAGACCACACATTTAATCTTCCTAGAAGTCCTATTCTTTGACAGTTTCTGTAAACTACGTCCTTAATCTCCTACTGGGGTCTTTTGTGTGACTGTGCAACATATAATATTTTGAATCAATTCCTTTGATCTTCTGGTGTCTAAGAAGTTTTTAATACTTATGCCTGGCATCACATTGAGATCACTCAGAAAGATAAAAATAAAGGAGAGAAAGAACAAGCTGAAAATTCCAATATTTTTCTACCTTAATCTTAGAAATAACACCCTCACACATTGTCATCTATTTATTATAAGTGAATGACTAGGATCAGCCCATGTAAGAGTGGGGAATCACACGGACAGGTGAACACTAGGAGGATGGGATTCCAGGCAGCACCTCAGAGGCTGCCTTATGTATATAATTACCATGAAGTATAAGCTAAAAAATACTCAGAGTTCACACATGATCACAAAACATTTCAATTCAAAACAGCCAGAATGGAGGAACCTTGTTGGAAACCTATGACATTCAGGAAAGACATAATAATGGAATTAAATTAGTTGCTAAATAGGAGCTTCTATGAACTCACACTAATAAAGCTTTTAAAAACCTAAGAAAAAAATGTGTCCTAAAAAAAGGACCCTTCTGTTCTATAACTAACTTAACTGCCTTTGAGTATATGGGGGGGCATTTTACAGGGTGAGGATGGTTGTTGAAACTCTTTAAAGGATGGCAACAAAATCCAGATACTCAGCAATGCAATGAATGCCTTACCTAGCATTCAATCAAAATCTAGTTGCCCTGTGAAGAAGAAATATACAACCCATAGCCAAGGAAAGATCTGTCACTTCTCATAAACAAACACTAAAATCATATACATGATAGAATTATCAGATAAAGAATTTTTTTAAATTTTACATAGGTTAAAGAAAAATTTTCAATCCAGACCTGTGGCATACGCTGCTAGTCCCAAGTACTTGGTCCCAGGAGGATTACTTGAGCTCAGCCATGACTTGGTTCATAGTTGCAGTGTTCTAAGCTCATGCCTGTGAATATTGCACTCCAGGTGAGGCAACATAACAGAATCTAAAGAATTGAAATTTTACCTTGTATATTCTCAGACCACAAGGCACTAAAGGCGGAACTCAAGTCCAACAAAAACGTTCAATCCCACACAAAGGCATGGAAATTAAACAATCTTATGTTGAAAGAAAGTTGGGTGCAGGAAGAAATAAAACAGGAATCATTAACTTCCTTGAGCATAACAACAAAGAAGACGCAAGCTACCAAAGCCTGTGGGATACTGTAAAAGCAGTTCTGAGAGGAAAATTTATTGCTTTAGATGCCTACATTCGAAAAACAGAAAGGGAGAGCATCAACAAACTCAAAAGCTATCTTATGGAATTGGAAAAAAGAAGAACAATCTAGGCCTACACCCAGCAGAAGAAAAGAAATATCCAAAATTAAATCAGAGAACAATGAAATTGAAAACAAAAGAATCACTCAGAAAATTAATGAAACAAGGAGTTGTTTTTTTGAAAAAATAAATAAAATAGATAAACCTTTGGCCAGAATAATTAAAAACAGAAAAGTAAAATTTCTAGTAACCTCAATCAGAAATGATAAAGGGGAAATTACAACTGATGCTACAGAAATACAAGAGATCATCTCTGAATACTACCAGAAATTCTAGGCCCAGAAATTTGACAATGTGAAGGAAATGGATCAATATTTAGAATCACACCCTCTCCCTAGACTTAGCCAGGAAGAAATAGAGCTCCTGAACAGACCAATTTCAGGCACTGAGATTACAGAAACAATAAAAAATCTTACAACCAAAAAATGCCCTGGTCCAGACAGCTTCACACCAGAATTCTATGAAACCTTCAAGGAAGAGCTTATTCCCATACTGCAAAAATTATTTCAAAAAATTGCAGAGGAAGGAACCTTATTCAACACATTCTACGAAGCAAACATCACCCTGATACAAAAACCAGGGAAAGATCCAACTAAAAAGGAGAATTTCAGACCAATTTCACTCATGAGTATAGATGCAAAAATTCTCAACAAAATCCTAGCCAATAGATTACAGCTTATCATTAAAAAAGTCATACATCATGATCACATAGGTTTCATCCCAGGGCTTCAAGGCTGGTTTAACATACGCAAGTCCATAAACATTATAAACCATATTAACAGAAGCAAACACAAAGATCATATGATCCTCTCAATAGATGCAGAAAAAGCATTCGATAAAATCCAGCATCCTTTTCTAATTAGAACACTGAAGAGTATAGGCATAGGTGGCACATTTCTGAAACTGATCGAAGCTATCTATGACAAGCCCACAGCTAATATTTTACTGAATGGAGTAAAACT
>CAUYRH010005451.1:0-20075 GCA_963574655.1 Perodicticus potto
AATTCCTCTATTAGGTATATATCCAGAAGACCAAAAATCACATTATAACAAAGATATATGTACCAGAATGTTTATTGCAGCCCAATTCATAATTGCTAAGTCATGGAAGAAGCCCAAGTGCCCATTGACTCATGAATGGATCAATAAATTGTGGTATATGTACACCATGGAATATTATGTAGCCTTAAAGATGGAGACTTTACCTCTTACATGTTTACATGGATGGAGCTGGAACCTATTCTTCTTAGCAAAGTATCTCAAGGATGGAAGAAAAAGTATCCAATGTACTCAGTCTTACTATGAAACCAATTATAGCTTTCTTATGAAAGCTATAACCCAATTATTGCCCAAGAAGAAGGGGAAAGAGAAGAGGGAGGGGAGGGGGGGAGGATGGGTAGAGGGAGAGTAATTGGTGGGACCCCACCTATGGGGCATCTTACAAGGGTACATGTGAAATTTACTAGGTGTAGAATATAAATGTCTTAACACAATAACTAAGAAAATGCCATGAAGGCTATGTTAACCAGTCTGATGAAAATATTTCAAATTGTATATAAAACCAGCATATTGTACCTCATGATTGCATTAATGTACACAGCTATGATTTAATAAAAAAAAAAAAAAGAAAAGAAACCTCTTCCATATTTTGACTGCTGGTAGAACAAGCCCGGCACAGAAGGATTGCAGGAATACTTTCAAATCTGGAATTACCTGTGTTCATGCTAAAGAAAAAAAAAAATCTGTATATTTCATTCAGTTCTCTATTAAATACACACAATAACATACACATGATATTTTTTTAATTAAAAGTAAATGGTGATAGGAATAGAATTCTTGCCAATAAACAAATGGGTTTCTAATTAAGATGAGAAAAATTCTCCCTACCACTAATATGATGTAGTCACCATAGACTCATGTTTATTAATGATCCTGAATGATCACATCAGCCTATAGCTTAAAAACTCATCAATAATGTCAGCATTCATTGAACAGATTGTGTATTTATATAATCCTTCCTCCTTTTTACACACACACTCCACAGATATGAGGATCCACAAGAACAAATTATTCCCACAAAACCTGCCTCTTCTTGCCAAATGTTCCTAGTGTTTTACAAACCTCAAAAATGTCTTACCACTAGACAAACCCTCCAGCTAATGATAAAAAATCCAAAACTTTAAAACCTGTTTTCCTTTTCTTTGTCTGAGTGCCTCACGCTCCTTTCCCAGACACAGCCAATACTCAGAATAGGATGCAAGGTGGCTCCCGCCTTCTGCTACAACATCAGGAGCGGCTGGGAACGTCTGTTCACTTTGCTGACACACTTCAAGTCTGCACACATCCAGTTTCGTCAGCGTTACTTTACTCTCCACGAGCAGCAAACCCAGAGGTCTTCAGTACTCATGTCCGCCCAGGCGTGGGGAAACCGGTGGGGGCGGTGGGCGTCTCTTGGCTACATGCGCCAAACGTGCCTCTTTGATCTGAGATCCCTGTCTGCCTTCTCCTTCTTGGCTCTCAACAATTTCTCAAAAACTTCAGAATTCTTCAAGCCCCAGATGTCTCCTTTCTTCCTCCCACTCCCACTAATAGACAGGAAATGCCAGGTGTGACATGTCCCTGTTTGCGCCCCTCCTGCTTGTCATCTCCAGGGAGCTCCACCGCCATGTGTCTGTGAGATCCCACCTGCTCTCACACACCCAGATGCACAGCTAGGGCCACCGTCCCCCTAACAGACGATGGTTTGTCTCCATACATTCCTCCCTAGGTTCTGATCAAAGAGTGGTTTTCCCAGCCTAGATCAGCAAAGCTGGAGAAAGGTTTTAGAACAGTATTGGGTAGAAAGGGCAAGAGAACCCTGAAAGGAAAACCTGAGATGCTTATGTCTGCGCCTTTATAGCAATGTGTAAAAAGTTATATACAAAACACGTAACCAGGCACCGAGTCTTACAATAGGCCAAGTCACACGTGTAACAGGATCACTAGCCTCCAAACAGGTGTCGGAATCATGATTACTGGCCCTAGCTATACCACTGACGTGGAAATCTCCAGAATGTCTTGATTGCTGAACTAGCACAGTGATGATTTATCAAATAAGACTTATGACTTGTGCAGTAAACAGAGTTCTTAGAATATATTTGTTGAAGGAATGCTGGGTGAATGAATTAGATTGTTAGAAAAGACCCAGTGTAACATATCCAGTTTAGGAATTCAGTGTGAGAGAAATGAGCCTTGAGTCAACACCAGAATGTAGTCGTACCACACCAGAACTGCTGCTTTTCCCACACCCACATTCCCTGGAGGGTAACACAGACGGTGATCATGGATGCTTCTAAATAAAGGAATCCAGTGCAGGAAATAGTGGCTGATCTGGCAGCTTCGAAATATTCCAAAACACTGTAACATACTCCTCTAGCTCAGTGGTTTTCAACCTTCCTAATTGCCACGTTGTTACAAATGGAAAAAAGGGGTGGCAACCCACAGGTTGAGAACCACTGCTCTAACTAATTCATCTCTACTCTTAGCTAATAAAGAATTTGTGAACAGGACATTTAACCCTCACTGCCTAAGATCATAAGTAGTTATAAACAGGAAGAATAAAAATAAATCCAAACCTGCCCAGTAACAAACATAGGAAATCATTCACATGCTCTTAGATAGACAGACTGATAGATAATATACAGGAGAGCATGGAAATACATAGGATACTGAATATATATAAAGATAAATAAAAATATATAAGGATATATATAAAGTCTATATATAAAGATACATATATCAGAAATTAGATATGGATTTCTATATGAATGTCACTGATTTCACCTACCTAATTTCAGACAGATTTTAAGGTCGACATCTACATTAATATATTCAGGGAATATTACATACAAGTAAAATTACTGATGCTTGAAAGTTTTCATTAATAAGTTTACTGAGAAGAGGGTTTAAATGGACTGAAAGACTACATTAGAAAAAGAGAAAAATGACAGGATATGTAGCAAAGAGTAACAATTGTTTATTTCCATAATTAAACAGTCCAGAAGAAACTTATATTTCCCTTGAGTTTATCATTTACCCCAAATATATTTAAATAAATGTTGCATCTTACTCTAACATATTCAGTTGATTATGATTTTAATCCTAATAGTAGGTATAAATTATAAAGAAACACAAAAATAACAGACAAACATCATAGATTAGTGAGCCAAAACCTAATCCCACCCTCCATAGGGTATCGTTGGGTTGTGGGTGAAGACAGGAAGCTTCAGCATGTTTTCATCTCTTGAAAGCTACCCAAAACTAGAGTGTTACCTGAAATCTTACTAGCCTCGTCTGAGGAGCTGGGTTGTCTGACTCTTTATATGCTCTTTCCAATGGCAAATATGGTAGAACCTCTGTAAGTTGACCACCCAAGAGACTGTAACCAACGGGTGTAGAGGACGCCAAGAGCCAGACGACCTGTGAGCAAGATGATTTGCAGCTGCGGGGCGGACCCTCCGGCAATTCCTCCGCAGGTGCTCCTTTCAGAGAAAGAGCCGGAGCCCATGGCGAGCCTTAGGCACGTAGTCATTGTCTAATACTCTCCTCACCTGTCTTGTGCTGTCTCAATAAAAGGCTACTGCGGAGGTTGTTTGGGGCTACCCTGCAATCAAGGTTAGCCCACCTCCTGCAAGCTTGTACTTCTAATCCGCATCACGCGGGGTTCCTTTCTACAGCAATCGAGACCAGGGCCATAGGGGCTGCAACAAACTGGTCAACATATGGAGTGGCCAACATAAGGAACTAGGCCTAGTGCACTGCTACGTACAGGTGGTGCACGTCTGGTCTGTGAAAATTAGGTCAAGATAAGGAGGTGGTCAATGTAGGGAGGTGGTCAGCTCTGAAGGTTCTACTGTATTCCAGCTTCTTTTGCTTTTTTATTACAGTATTAAGCATACTCCCCCACACATACCCTTTTTACGTAATTTCATCTAAACTTCTAAAAAAAAAACAAACTGAGCTTTAAGACTTGAAAAAAATCTGAGTAAAAGCAACAAAAATCAGCCAGTAGCCATAGAAAGTTCTAGTTATTAACTATGTGGTTATTTATCATTATCTTCCCGTCCTCTTTCTAATTTGTTTTTGTGTGTCTTTATTACCATAGGCATGTGTGTGGGATGGGTCAGACAGTTCTTGCCAACAATTCTTGAGCTCTTTCGTTCTGTCTGGTCAAGCAAAAAAAAAACCTAGAAGGAGGCTAAAAAGGTATGAGAACAATTATATTAAAAATACTACCAGGTTCGAAGCAAGTTAGTGGGCACATTATAAATTATATCAGTGTGCTCTGAATCATGTTATCAATAAAATGCATTATAGGAAGATAAATCCTCTCATCTCCCTTATACTATATATTAACATTTCAAACACATTATAATTCTCAGTAGCTTCTACTTTGCTTCTATGGACTCTTTTCTTCAAATAGATGAAAAGAAATATTACATTAATGAATCTTAAGAACCCCAGTTCTGCCATTTATTAGTTATGGAACCTGCGATAAGTTCTTCATTTCCTTTGGTCTCGCACACTTCGTAGCAGGAGTAACTAAACTTCATGGAGTTCTAAAGAGTAAATGAGATGTAACCATTTCCTTATCTCCTGTTACATACTTATAAATCTCACTTAATGTAGTCCTCGAACTATCTATGCCATGTAAGTGCTACTATTCTCATTTTATAGACGGGGGACGAGGGCTGAGAAAGATTATTTGCCTGAGTGGAAACGAGAGAGCCCCAGAAAAGGGTTGGATTCAGATTCTGGTCTCTCTGGCTTTTAAGAGCAGCAATGCCTCTGAACAGGAGTTCTCAAATATTTGTTCTCAGGGCCCTTTTACACTATTACAAATTACTGAGGATACCAAATTTTTGTTTGTACGGATTATAGTTTTCAAAATTTACCATGCTAGAAATTAAAATTGAACAGCTTTAATATATGTAGAATTTATTTAAAAATAATAAATTCATTATGTTTTAACATATGCTCAAAAATAGGGGCCCTGTTCTACATTTTTGCAAATCTCTTTAATGTCTAATTTAATAGACGCTGGATATTTACATCTGCACTCAAATCTATAATACATTGTTAAAGTTAACATATTAAGAATATATGACCTTACACGGACATGAGTGGGAAAGGAAGATATTTTAATAGCCTTCTCACATAATTACAGTAGTTATTCTTTGATATACAAATGAAATTGGAGACGTGGAAGTGTCTTAAAAGTTATTTTCAATGTAGAAATGAAATGTTTGTATACTAATTTATATATATATACATATATATATATGTATGTTTATTGTGATAAATTAAACCTACTGTCCATCTTGTACTTTGAATGGATCTTTCACCCATATGCAACAAAAGGCCCTGGCCAGCTGGAAAAAAGCAAAACTTGGTTCACTCGGTTATGCAGATCTGTTATGTAGAGTTAAGCTTCCCAAAATCTTAATTTTTGCATGAAAGTTTGAGGTTTATCTTCAGCAATAAATGAGAATGTATCTTCAAGTACCCAAGTCGGACTAACCATAATTTGTCTATCAGTCACTCTTTCTAATAAAATCTGATTTTCGTAAAACAAGTCTCCAGAACACCTTTAATCTCACAGTTATGCTGAGGAATTTTACTTATGGATACTTTACATTTTGTCACACAGAATACTAAAAAGACATTTACTCTTTTAGGTTGAGATTTAATAAAAGTAATCATTTTTACTGCTTCACTCAGGATATTCTTCAATGAAGCTTCCCTTTGCTGGCCTGGCGGGGTGGTTTGGGTATCTGGTTTACCTGGGGGACTATGGGAGTGAAGGGATGCACAGTTTGCTGTCTGCTTTGATCTGCACTAAGGGTCACTTACTACTACTTTTGCACCATCAGTGCTAACATGTGCAAATCACACTTTCAGAACAGACACTCAAGATGACCAACTACTGGTCATTACAATTAGAAATACAAATTTTATATATATCTTGATGTAAGTTAAGAAATTTTACTATTGTGAAAGAGAAGAGCTTTTTGATGACTATATATATAGAAAATATAATTTTAAATGCTTTGAGATCTAAAGAGAACTTGCCACTTATGAAACACTACATTGCTCACAGAAGGACTATGTGTGACAGATAAATAGAAAAATAATTATTCATATCAAGGTATGCTCTGCTGCTTTTATTTTTAAATGTCACAATTAAACTTTAATTAACCTAGCACCACTTAGATTTTGCCAATTATGAAATGTTGACAAATATAAGGAAATAGCCCATTAATATGAGAAAAAAACAAACATGCACAGAAAGTTCATTTTCTCAGAAAAGCACTAACAAAAAGAAAAAGTTCCTCAGGTAGGGTACTAATTAATCAGTCTTGGTAGACTTTGAGGTTTTGTATGTTTATTTGATAACTTTTGTCACTTTATGTTTCTGTCTTTATTTGAACATAGTTTAAGTCTCGTTGTGCAAACACAGGTCAGTTTTTCTTACATGCTACAAAAAACTACAATTCTGAATTAAGAAAAATCACGTTATTTCATATAAAGAGCTTAAAGAAAGCATACACTAACCAGACCTTTTTTTCTCCTACCTAAAAATATTATATGGAAAAGCTCTGAAAGTACCCCTTCCGTCTTAAATGTGCTATTATTTCACACTCTTAACGAAATATTTAGAACACCCAAATTAGAATATAAACAGCATGAGAGTAAGAGTTGTATCTCTTTGGTTAACCACTTCATTGTCAGTATCTAGAATCATATCAAGGACCTGCCAGGCATGTGGTAAGATTTAGTTCAGGTATGAGAACAATTTCCGATTATCGTGAAGGCTTCAAGGTCCATCTAATATGACAGAATGGGCAAATATCATTATTTCACATATACCTATGACTATGGCTGTATCTCAGTTGTGTGTGTGTGTATTTTCTGTTGTAATTGTCATTCGGTAAAGTCTCTACTTTTTAAAATAAGAAAAAAGTAGAAAATGCAGTCGAATTTTTCTGACATTTCATTTCCTTCTGCCATATAATTTTCAAAATCAAGCAATACAGATTTGACAGGGCCAATTCAATTAAGTTATGCTTTAAGCTACCAAGTAGTGGAACACGGGCATGAGCGTGAGTTTCCCCACAGTCTTGAGTAACAATGGACATCGTCTGGAAGACGGTGCACGGTTGTAGACCTCACCAAGTCATCAGCTATCTACACCTCTATCTGGGGAACGTGAGTCACACTGTCTCCTTCTCACAGTTGCTTTTAAGATTGAATGAAGGACGACATACAGAACGCGGCACAGGGCCCAGTGCCTGAGATAGAGTAAAGGCCCAATAAATGTTTGTCACCTTGTTTTTAAAACAGAAATTCATGGCTTAAAATTTGTCAGTAAAGATTGTGAGGCTTGTAACACAGAAAAGGATGTAACAGTCACTACACTATCAGAATCTAGAAGCAATTTAAAAATACAGGCCAGTTAAGGAACACACACACACCTAAGACTATTTTCTAGAGTGTGACGAGTGACCTTCTGGTATTTACCACTGGCGATAACTACTGCTACAATTCATTTTTCCAAATTTTAGTCAGTATAATTTTAGTCACTTTCTAATTTGTTTCACGATTTCATTAATTAGAAGAAAAGTCAGGTGGAAATTCCATGAGCACAGCTCCTACTAAAACTGATAAATAGCTGGGGCACTGTACAAAACCAAAACTGATCATTTTGCCATTCCATTTGAGAACATTATACGTGACAAGATGTGTACCCACGTTACCCACTTACTGACATTCAGGGCTGTTTAGCACGGCATATCAAGTCTGCCTTCCAAGTACTTCAAATAAACGTATCTTTAAAATAGCATGCCTTTGTGTCACCTTCAATTTACTTTATAAGCTATTACCAACTTCTAGGTGATATTAGCTACTATTTTTAACGATATTTCATACGTGCACAGCACCCCATACTTTGCAAAATACATGAATATACATGAGCATGCTAAACAGATTCAGAAGTTATACACACATACATTCTGTAAGATCGACCTAAAGTGTTAACTAGGCTTTAAAACTGACACACATTTAATCATTTACCTCAGCTCTTCTGTTGATATATGATCAGTAAAACCACACAAATAACTTCAATGAATTCTAATCTCCTATGTTTTACTAGGAAGAGAATGAAAAGAATATATAGATAACACGGACATTCATTTTTACATTTATGAAGGCCATCTAAAAAATTGTATTAGAAAGTAGCTTGTCAGCAAACCCTTCATTATATATAAGGTCTACCACGATGTGCTCCGTATGCTTCAGGCAAGGTAGTAATAATAATAATCTATTAATGAAAGAAAGGAAAAGGCTAGTGTAGTGGCTCACCCCAGTAATCCTAGCACTCTGGGGGGCTGAGGCAGGATGATCGCTTGAGCTCAGACGTCAGAGACCACCCTGAGCAGAGAGAAACCCCATTTTTACTAAAAACAGAAAAATTAGATGGATCTTATGGCAGGTTCCTATAGTACCAGCTCCTTGGGAGGCTGAGGCAGGAGGATTGCTTTAAGCATGGGAGTTTGAGGCTGCTGTGAGCTAGGCTTACACCATGGCACTCTAGCCTAGGGCAACAAAGTAAGACTTTGTCTTAAAAAAAAAAAAAAAAAAGAAAGAAAGAAAGAAAGAAAGAAAGAAAAACCACAATTTACCAAATACCCACCCCAGGTGAAATACTATTCTAAAAACTTTCACATAATTCTTACCAAAGTCTGACAAAACAGAGTATTCTCCCACAAGTATTCTCATTCTTTGTAAATGACTGAAGCTAAAGCTAAGCTAAGATTCTCACTACTTCGCATTAGTGCCTTAGCCAATTCACACAATAACAGTAATAACCTTACGTCAGCAGCAAAGGTCAAGGGTAGTTTGCATCCTCCTTCCACCAACAGCAGGATAGCCTTTTCTAAGTCTTCAGTGTTCCCTTATCACAAAATACAAGGAACGGCTGGGGCCAGTCCTCTCCAGCCCTTGTCCCTGCACCTATTCAGTGTTGCGACAGTGCTCTCCCACCTCCTTCCTGCTTCTATAATCTGTTATTTTCACGGCTGACTTTTAAAAATAACAACACACATGCATATGTTCAAAAACCTCAAACAAAAGTCTCTAAGGAGCGCATCAAGGTTCTTGACTCAACCACTTTTCTGTCTTCGTCTCCTCCCACAGTCTGCTCCCTATCCACACCTTCGCTTATTCAATGCACCATGTTTTTAGTATTCCCGGGCCTTTGCTCATAACTTTCTTTCAGCCTGCAGGAGCCACCCTCTTCACCATCTGTTACATTTCCCAATCAGAAGGGTATGCTTCTTTTTTGAGGCTTCCATGAACTTTACCATGTTATATATTTTACTCTACCTCAAATAATAGTTGCACACATCTCCCTCTTATTGCAAAAGTAGTGTAATTTATTTTCATGAGTCACCCAATTGATTATTGTGAATAACTATAAGAAAGTTTCCTGTGTGACCTCAGAAAATGCATATAACCTCCATGAATGTTCATCTCCTCATCTGTATAATGAAGATAATAACAACACTTACTCAAATATGTGACATGTTTAGAAGAGTACCTAGAATAGCATGTCCCATAGAAACGTGAACAATTTATATACTATTATTAGCTGCAATCTGTGACCAAAGAACTTTATTGTTTGATGTTAATTGGCTCACATATGCATCCAACTCTAATTTTAGCCTTGCAAATTTCTGAAAATAGGCATTTGAGTTTTTAAGTATAAAAAACATTTTTTTTAAAAAACTACATTACTTTTTAACTTTTCACAGTAGTTTTATCTCAGCAAATACATCCATGATCACGATGAACTAAAAGGACAAGTCACCATAGTCTAAGATCAATCTAGAGTGTGACTCGAATACAGTTGGAATTGATTCCTGCACAGCATGAAATAAGCTCATGCTTCCCAGCATGGCATCAGCTCATCCTAAAATCTTACTACATATACAGGGAAATGAGGGTTCTAAATCAAGGTAGGACTCTTGGAAATAGGTAAGTTTATTCAATGGACACTTCCATTTCTGCAAATAAGTTAGGAACTTTTTTGAATGCCCTCTGAACATGTTATTCACACACAAAAAAATAAGCCTTGTTTTATAGTCACAGGATATGCACAGTTAAACATCTGGGTCGTCTCTTCTTTCTTTCCTTGCATTAGAAAGATAACAAATCTGATCTTCCAGCTTTTGATGTCTATAACTAGAAAGAGAATGGACATTACAATTAGGACAGTGGCTGGACACAGGTGCTATGGACCACACTGAGCTGGGAGACAGAAGCTTTATGATAACATAAACTAAATAGCAGACTAATCAGCACCAGTGTACCTAAGGGCCTACTTGGAAATGTGGAAATAATTGACTGTGTTCTCTAAAGTCTTTCTACTACAAAATGAGGACTAGAGGGGTAAGAATAATAAACAAAAATTTAACAACAATCAAAACCTGGCATGAACACTCAAACACACAGTAGCCAGTAAATGATAAAGAATTATATTCTATTCTTTCATCAGGGTCCTATTTCTAATGCCATATCATGCACATGTAACATGTGAAAATAAATTTCCCTCTGATGCATCTAAAAAACTTAAGACTAAGCAGACACTATCAACTGCATAAAAATCATAACTCTAACAATCATTCTCCATCAGAAAATAATTATTAGAAGTAAAAGTTTACCCAGTTACCATGAAACAGATCCCATACCTTGCATACAGATTCTGAGAAGGGCAGATAGAGAAAACAGTAAAAATTCCAGTGGAAACTATGGCTAATTATTATTAAATTTATGAGTCTTATCTTAAAGATAAGGTTTGAGTTAAATAACAGCTACTCAGCACATTACAAAGATAACTTTAATTTTATGACTTAGCTTGTGTAAAGGAGGATGGCAAATTACTTAAGAATAAATGAGACGTTCTTTAGAGGAACACATTTATCAACAGAACCACAAACTTTTGCTTTCCACATCAGTGCTTGCTTCTGCAAATGTTAAGCCTCATGGAAAAAGAAGCATATAGATGGACACTTTATTACTTCTTTGCCCATACCAATATATACTTTTATTTCATATTTAAAATAATAGTGAGCAGGCATGTAAATTTTCTAGGCTATTATCTGATTTCAAGTCCAGGTATTTTCTTTATTTCCATTACCAAATAAGAGGGATTTACCAAAATTAGCAGCAAAAGTAGCCTAACTGCTCTTGCTTGAAAGTAGTTTTAACTTTAACAATTTCTCATTTCGTAAAAGACTATGCTTTTAAAAGTTACTAAATTATCTATTTAGTCATTCCTATATTCTTTGCATCATAATTGAACCAAAAGAAGAGCTGCAGTCCAAGGTTGCTGGAAGTTGCAGGATGGCGCCTCGGGGTCTTAGAAAGAAAGGATGGAGCAAAATTGAAATGAGGAAGGAAACTAAAACGCTACCCATCAGAAGTGAGGATTCATTAACTATTCCTTTGCACCACTTCAGCAAGGGGAAAGCTAAGACCTTTGCAAACGGCTCAGGCAGGGGCCAACAAATGTGAATTGAAAGGAAAGATTTCTCAAGGCAGAGAAAACTAGCATGCCAGGCACCGTTCTGAGTATTTCTTGTGTATCAACTCAGTTGCTTCTTCCAACAAGCTTATGGGGTGTGCAATGATTAAGACAGAGACAGAGGCACTGAGAACTCGCTCAAGGTCACAGAGCTAGGAAGAGATGAAACTGATGTTTAAATACAAAAACGTGGCTCTGCAGCCTGATGGCCTAGCTGTTATGATGTGTCCTATCTACATCCTTTTAAACAGGACTTCCAAGTACCTTCACGTAAAAGCACTCACCAAAGCAAAAGTGCAAATGTCTCCATATACTAACCAAATATGGTTAGTATTTTATCAACTTTTATTTAAACTACTACCTAGAGTCATTTCTAAAAGACGATTCATTTGTAGAGTGTTTCTGACATGACAGTTCACAACAAAGAAAGAGAAATGTACTGTACATTTCTACTCGCGACTGTGTTCTTTGGTCTCTAAAGTGCTTTTATCTCTTTCCTTTTAAAGTGAATTTTAATGAGCCTTTAATTGTCAAAGGACTTTATAAATATTCATTAGACATTAAGAGAAGTTGTGTTTCTTTGCCCTAGAAGCTGAGAGAGAAATCAGACTCCGGAGTGTGTAGGCATGAAGAAAGACTAAGAGGAATTTTAAACATTTCATTTCTGTATTAGACGTTTATCTGAATGGCCCATCTCTTTAGAAGACTTAAATTCTCAGTGTGGAAATACTCGTATATTTGTCTTTGTAAGTTCTCTAGAGTGTTACTTCTGCTGGTGAAATTTTCCTTTTTATCTTTCATCCTATTCTGAATGATCCAAAACATTTCACCAACTCTTTATAATGCCTTCTGCACCACTGACCATTAAAATGGTTACAAAGCTGGGAGGAAATTATTTAGATATAAATCAACAAGACTAGCCCTATTAGAAAGTGCCACAAATCTTTTTCTTTTTTTTTTCCCAGAAAAATAAAAGGCTTTTGCACTTGCAAAGAAAACATTCACCAAAGTGTTGCATTTACCACCAATACTAGACACCAGCCAGAGGACAACATCAGACAGATAAACTTCTCTTGATGAAGAACACAGCCTTGAATATTTCCTGGTTGCCAAAAGTGGGGAGATACCCAGAAGCTATCATGGCAATGTTAGTGTCCTCAAGATCAGCCTAAGAAATTGCAAATGGCCAGGCAAATCTAATATTAACTCACTAAGAACAAATCTCTCCAAAAACTACCATTTCTGATTCACTCATAAAAGGTATCTGGAAAAGAAGGAGAACATATGTTTGCTATTTCCAGATGCACAGCAATGACGTTCCCCCTTATTCCTTAGAATTTCTGTTTAGCCAACCAGACAGGTGTCTATAAAGGCACCTTCATAAAAGACGCAGAATTGCCAAAGAAGCTACCTTGCCATTACACAACCAAAATAAGCTATGTCAGTCAAATTTGCAGAAAAAAAAAAGACCATGAAGAAACAGAGGAACTCAGTACATTTATTTAATAGACTCTTACCTTCTATAATTTTCAATATATGCCAAATTCAAAATACTGAAATCATTTTAATATTTTGAATTTTTAATTAAAATTTAATCACATAAATTTTGGGTTTTACTCTAAAATGTCTAGGATTTTCCAAATACTTTTCATCATCTTAACACTGTTTCCCCAGGAGCTCTATATTTCTCACTTACTTAAATTTGAGTGGGACTGGGTGGAGATGGGGTAACGAGAAAGGGTAAATCTGTAATGATTATTAAATAAGCTATGCTTTCTGGATAAATGTTATATGTACTGGATTCTCATGCTTTTTCAAATAAAAAATGAAGTCAAAACTTTGTTTACTTACCATGATCGGTAAATAAGGAAATATTTTACACTGCCTTGATTAAGAAACACATGTCACAAAACAGTGGACCACAAGTACGATACAATAAAAAATAAACCAGCTTGGGTACAAAATGCTGAAAAAAAATGTTTTTTAGAAGTCTCCACTTGATGAATAATTTTTTCAAACAGAATAAGATTTTATTGATCATTACTTTATGATTATGCTACCAACCTCCAGATGAACATATTGTGATATAAACAGAAAATGGATAAAAATGGATGAAAAACAAAAATTGTAAAATTTTCTTAACATCTGTTTAATAATGTAAAGATCAGAGTAAGAAATACAATTTTATTCCCATGTAATTATCTTTAATATACATGAAAAATATCATGGTAAAAAATGCGATCACTTAAGACTTGTGCGGAGGCTGAGTGCAGTGGCTCACACCTGTAATCCCAGCACTCTGGGAGGTCAAGGCAGGTGGATTGCTTGAGCTCACAGGTTCGAGACCAGCCTGAACAAGAGCAAGACCCCATCTCTAAAACTAGCTGGGCATTGTGGTGGGCGAATGTAGTGCCAGCTGCTTGGGAGGCTTAGGCAAGAGAATCGCTTGAGTCCAAGACTTTGAGGTTGCTGTGAGCTGTGACACCACTGCACTCTACCAAGGGTGACAAAGTGGGACTGTCTCAAAAAAAAAAAAAGACTTGTAGTTTTTCATTATTTTATAAAACTTTATTCTCCAATCAAGAGTAACCTGACACCTGTCCTCTACTTCTTTACCTAAAATGTCCGACCCTCTGCTGAATACACAGAGCTATGCCTAAAATGCTGACTATGGATTTCAAACTGGTTATTGCTATGGTTAATTTTACGTTATCAAATTGATTGGGACACCAGGTGCTGTAATATTTGTTCAAACATTATTCTCAGTGCTTCTGTGAAAGTGTTTTTGGATGAGATTAACATTTAAATTAGCAGAATGGATAAAGCAGACTGCCCTACCTCTTGAGGGTGGGCCTCACGCAGTCAGTTGAAGGCCTAACCCTCCCCCTCAGGTGAGAGGGAGCTCCTTCTGCCTCACTGCCTTTAAGCTGCGGGTTTGTTGTTTTTTTCTGTGTGTGTGCTCAAACTTCCTCCCCTCTTCCCAGGTCTCAAGCCTGTTAGCCTTCAGACTGGAACTATACCATCAGAGTTCATGGGTCCCCCATGTGTTAAATGCAGATCTTGGGACTTGTCAGCCCCCATAATCACATGACCCAATTCTTTGTAACAAATATCTTTGTACACCTGCACATACACACTTACACACACACACACCCTCATGGGTCGCTTTCTGTGATGAACTCCAACACAGTTATTTTAAGTTTATAAAGTCCTGTTAAATAACCAGGCTTTTTAAAAACAAATTCAAAAGGTTCCTTTAATTAAATCTGAACTATCCAGAGCCCTTGCATTAAAGTTCTCACAATTTCTCCCATCAAAGAAAGCAAGAATTGTAATTTCACTGCCAGCAACATAGCTTAGAGTTCACATATGTGTTGACAATCTATGCCCTATCCAGAGGCAATTCCAGCAGTGCAGCCCTCACCCTGCTGTGTCCCACTGAGTATCCAAAGTAAGCTCAGCCAGGGAAACCACAAACATCTTTTTTTTTTGCAGTTTTTGGCCAGGGCTGCATTTGAACCTGCCACCTCCGGCATATGGGGCCAGCACCCTACTCCTTTGGGCCACAGGCACCACCCCATGAACATCTTTTTAGCAGACTACAAACTGTGATGCTGATTAAACAGCAAGGATCACATTCAAATACTATGTCTAAGATTTCACCTCCAGCTAGTTATAGTCGCCAGCTAAGAAATGGCCACTGATGAGTCAGTGATTTTGTTTCAGTTTCTATAAATTTCCTTGGGGCAATATCTTTCCCATCTCTATCCTCTACTGGCCCAGAGATTTGTATGCAGTAATCTTTTCCAACAGTGTTGCCCCTTGAGAAATTAAATTGTTTAATAAATTTCTAGGTTGAACATCAGTTCAAGATGTTTGACGCTTGACTCTCCTCTACTAAATAAGGTAATAAAAATCACCAGAGGAATGAAAGCTATTGGTGAAGACTAAGCTTCAAAATACACGAAAAATGTGCTGTCGAGAAATACAATTAAAAACTTTATATTATTTAATTTAATAATAATAAAGTTATTTAATAATTTAATAATATAAAGTTTTAAATTGTGTTTTTCAACAACACACACACACATATATATCCATCCCCCAAATCTTACTTAAACATTTAAACATTTTTCACTGCATTTATTCTGAATGTTTAACTAAAGAACTTTCTCTTTCCTAGTGACTAAAGGAAAAATAAAAAGTATTTCGACATGTTTTCAATAAAAGAAGATGGCTATGAAAGGAAAGTACAGATTCTGAAGCTAGCCAGGACAAGCTAAAGGTAAGTAATTCTTTGTACTCTACAGGTACTGAGACACTTCATCTTAAGATAAATGACGTTCTCATTCTTTCAAAATGTACCAACAAAAATAAATCAAGAAGATAATTTTTCAAATTTTCTCACTCTCAAGGTTTACTTTTTCTAACTGTTCTTTCTCTAGGAAAGAATCAGGGACAACAATTAAGAATGTCTAAGCTCATACAGAAACACGTGTATAAACCATAGCTGCTGATGTGGCTTCTCTTTGGTTTTCATACGGCCACGGGCTCATCTCCAGGCCTCATCTCTTACCAGGCATCTGTTAACTGGATAGTACCTGACTACTGGGCTCACCTCCAGGCCTCATCTCTTACCAGGCATCTGTTAACTGTACGGTACCTGACTACTGGGCTCACCTCCAGGCCTCATCTCTTACCTGGCATCTGTTAACCCTACAGTACCTGACTACTAGGCTCACCTCCAGGCCTCGTCTCTTACCTGGCATCTGTTAACCATACGGTACCTGACTACTGGACTCACCTCCAGGCCTCATCTCCCACCAGGCATCTGTTAACTGGATGGTACCTGACTACTGGACTCATCTCCAGGCCTCATCTCTTACCTGGCATCTGTTAACCCTACAGTACCTGACTACTGGGCTCACCTCCAGGCCTCATCTCTTACCTGGCATCCGTTAACCATACGGTACCTGATTACTGGACTCACCTCCAGGCCTCATCTCTTACCTGGCATCTGTTAACCATACGGTACCTGACTACTGGGCTCACCTCCAGGCCTCATCTCTTACCTGGCATCTGTTAACCCTATGGTACCTGACTACTGGGCTTCTGTATTTGACACTAGTCACGCTTGCTGGTCCATCAAACTCCGTATACTCTGAAGTTATGCATCCTCCTCGAAGCCTCTCCACCTTTTCCTTTCCTTTCTCAATCTGCTCTTCAGTATTTTCTCTGATGAACAGAACCATCCACCCAGTTGCCACGTTCAAAAGCCTCAGAGTCTTCTTAGATATCTCACTCTCCCATATGCATTATACCTAATCCATCAAAATCTTAACCATTTTAATCTTCTATATTTTTTATAATCTTTCCTTATCTTTTTGTTGATGCTGTTAAAAGATGCTGAATGAGACCTTCATCATTTTTTACCCTGCTGACAGTACAGCTTCCTAATCTAAGCTATCTAACTCTACCTGCCTTTAACCATCTTTCTCCTGTAACAGAATTACATTTTCTAAAATACACCTTCATTCATTTACTTAACTCAGTAATCATTCACTGAACACTTTGGAGGAACCGGGCTCTGTTGTAGGTATTCAAGGCCCAAGGACACAGGAGCGGAAACAAATATAATTCCATGCCCTTACAGAGTTTAGACACCACAAGAAAAAGAGATCAGCAAACGAAACAACATGAGGATACATAATTATGCTAAGATAGAGATTATCTAAATGCTGTGGAGAGAAATAAAGCCAGGAAGAGGACAGTCCTTATTGGGAGTGACTGTAATTTTACGGAGGATGATTAGAATTTCCTCACTGTAAAAATCACCTTTGAGAAGAGAGAGAGGATGATGTATAAAGACAACTGGAAATGTTCTAGACAGAGAATCGAGTGAGTGCTTTGAGGCTGGACGCGTATCATGCGTTCTTGAGGAGTAACAGGTGACAAGTCTGTCCAGCCAGAGGAGCAGCAGGAGGACGTTAGGTCAGAGCAGACATGGGGAGCAGATCCTAGAGGACTCTGCTGGAAACTTTTACTCTAGTTTGCCACGCTAAGAATAGACTATCGAGAGCAAAAAAACAAAAAGGCAGAGAACTGGTCAGATTATTGCAATAACTACGGCAAGTGATAATTGTGGTATGGGTGGTCATGAAGGAGTGATGACAAGGGCTCAGATTCAAGATACACAACACAGCTTCACTTAACCTCCTCAGTAGGTTCTTGGAAACTAGGATGTTAGGCTAAACTACATAAAATGAAGCCAATGTTTTTTCCTCATCAACCTTACAATGAAACATTAGTTGAGGACCTGCTACATGTCATTGTGCTTAAAGTAGCAGCTTCCCAGAATCTACTGAAGGTGTTATGTGAGGACGAAATGTAGGTAAAAGGTTCTATCATAACCTTGGTTTCCCAGGAAAGTGGGGCAGAAGACAACTGCTTGCACAGACATAGTTTATTTGGGAATGGCATCCCAGGATGGTGGAGTGCATGATGGGGTTTATAAAATAGGGAAGTAAAAAATAGCAATTTAAGGATGAGCTGTCCAGTGCAACCCTGTTACAGGTACAACATGTCCAACTCATGAAAAAATAGGAAAAGTGATTATCCCTCAGCCCTGACCCCCACTGGTCTATTCCTCATTGCAGGTTGTACACGAGTAGTGGGTTTCTGGCTATGTCCCACACGCTAGATCAAAGAGGGCACAAAGCAGGAGGCCACAAGATGAGACCAGTGTTTAATTCCACCTTCACAAGACTGCTCAGTGCCTGCATGGAACTGCCTGCTGCAGCCATGACCGCAGGGAAGTCCAAGACGCTCAGGTGCCCATTACAGATGCTGCTGAAGTAATTCTTCAAAGGACCACATACACTATGTGAAAGACCAAAAAAAGGGCTAAGGATAATACCAAGGGTTCTGTCTTAATCACCTGTACAGATGGACTGACATTAACTAACAGGAGAAGATGGTAAGAAATACCATTGTTACTTTCCTCAAGAGCACCCTTCGGAATCTATGCAAACCATAAGAAAAAGTATGTGTTTCCTTTCCTGGGGCCACACAAACCTTCATCATCTGCCCCCTGCTTACAACCTCAAACTCACTGCTCACTACCCTCACCTCAAGCTCTGCAGTTATAATGAACTCTGTGCACTCCCTAGCTGTGTCCTGCTGGCTCGGGTCTCTCTGGGCTTTTGTTCACATTGGAACTTGTTCACTTCCTCTATTAGCCCAGACAACTGCTTATCAGCCTTCAGTTCTCAACTTGGCTAATACCTCCGGAGATACATACCTGTCTATTCCCAAAGTATTCTTTGTATTTGTCTATTTCCCCTCCAGAAAGTGACCTCCATCTAGGAATAGCTTCCTTAAAACCACAGAGCATATTATAACATTTGGAAGACACAAAGTATTCAATAATATTTGATAAATCAAAGGAGGAAGGGGATGAATGGTTTCCCAAGTCATTATGTGATTATTTTAAAGATGCAATAACATTGTCCTGAACCAACTTCCTATATAAAATATTTCAATACTTTGATCTCATCTAGTTCTCATTAAAATGATAATCCAAAGTCACACAAGTATTTAGTAGCAGGGAAACAATTAAAATTCAAGTCTTTCCCTTCCCGTCAGAAAAGAGTACTGCTTTTTCCCACATAGTTAACTCGTGGACAAGATCTAAATCTAATATGCTCTAGAACATTTTATAAAATTTGGTAGATTAACAATAAAAAGGTATACTGCGTTTTAATAAGAACTTTCCATTTAAATGTAAAAAATATGATTATCTGGGATTAAATAAAATTATCCTATAGAATACACGTTCTTCTCATCAGCCCATGGAACATACTCCAAAATTGATCACATCTTAGGTCACAAGTCTAACCTCAACAAATTTAAAAGAATAGAAATTATTCCTTGCATCTTCTCTGACCATCCTGGAATAAAAGTTGAACTCAATAACAACAGGAATCTGCATACTCAAACAAAAACATGGAAGCCAAATAACCTTATGCTGAAGGATAGCTGGGTCATAGATGAGTTTAAGAATAGAATTACCAAATTTTTGGAACAAAATGACAATGAAGACACAAACTATCAGAACCTCTGGGATACTGCAAAGGCAGTCCTAAAAGGGAAATTTATAGCACTCCAAGCCTTCCTCAAGAGAATGGAAAGAGAGGAAGTTAACAACTTAATGGGACACCTTAAGCAACTGGAGAAGGAAGAACATTCCAACCCCAAACCAAGCAGAAGAAAAGAAATAATCAAAATTAGAGCAGAATTAAATGAAATTGAAAACAAAAGAATTACACAACAGATCAATAAATCAAAAAGTTGGTTCTTTGAAAAGGTCAATAAAATAGATAAACCTTTGGCTAACCTAATCAGAGAAAAAAAGAGTAAAATCTCTAATTTCATCAGTCAGAAATGGTAAAGACGA